>JASANB010005072.1:72500-99795 GCA_030248155.1 Sabatieria punctata | reverse complement strand
AATATTTCTTTCATACTATAATAAGAGTTGGGACTAAAAAATTGGGGCTTTTAGATAACTTTTAGAGTTTGGTTTGGTTTTTTTTTGCGAAAAATTCGCTTCTGAAAGCCCAAATTCATTCAGAAATCTCTTGTTTTTTGGCTATGCAAAACAGGGTTTAGTAAATTTAATGTACGTTTCTTACGAACTACAAGCAGGTGGTAGCCGTATATAGTAAATGGTTTACACCAAACTGTAGCAAATTGATAGCACTACAAAATTATGTAATAAAAACAGCTTAGAGGTGTTGCAGACGAGCTAGAGCCGGCTAGTAGTCGAAAATTTTTTGTTCAAATTATTTTGGACCAAAAAGTTAAATCTACTCTAAAACCTGAAAGCTCAATTTTTGAGGTCCCAACTCTGATGAGTAAGCTTTGTATGCCGCAAAACTGTAGAACTTCGCATGTTTTCGAGTATTTGGAAGCGAATTTCTCACAAACAACGGGCCGTAGCCATATATAGTTTACACCAGACTGCCGGCAAATTGATAGTACTACACAATTTATGAAATAAAAAAGTCGGCCTAAGGGGTTGCAGACAGGCTGGGGCCCGCCAAACGTGGTCGAAAAAAATTTTTGCTCGAAAATTATTTTTGACCAAAAATTTTTAATCTACTCTAAAAGTTATCTAAAAGCCCCAATTTTTTAGTCTCAACTCTTATTATAGTATGAAAGAAGCCCGAATTGGAAGTTTTGGTCCCATAGTTAGTGGCCCTATTTTTGATGGCATATATAACATAACTCATGGATGTCTATTAGTGCACCAAAGCACAGCTCTCTACACAAAAGTTCGATTTTCAACTTACATAGGGATAAGGGGCAAAGCTGGAGCGAATCAGAGTCTGACTTTTAATGACACCAAGAAGCAAGCTAACTCACGTCAGAAAGCATTAAGCAAGTCCAGAATTGTGCAATGTATGCAAGAGATACTGTGTAATATGTATGACAGAAATCTTGGACATCGGTCCACAATTGACCATGTTCTGTTCTCTGCAGTGTATGCATGCTGAAAGGCAAATTTATTTAAAATTTCACGGATTTTCAACTTTCAAGGCCCAAAAACTCAATTTGCCCCCCATTTTTTTCCTCGATTTTTTTTGTGCGTTCGAAAGCGAATAGATAGCGCTACATTTCCATGAAATAAAATTATCGGAATGGGGGTTGTAGGGGGGTCAAATCGGGCCCGGAAAGGACTCGAAAAAAATTTTTGTCAGAAATCTGCTCTAGTAGGGTATCTTTTGAAAGACAACGCTCTTCTGATTCTAAATATGCAATCCCGAACTTGCTACGTTGATTCGTTTCCGAGTTATAAGCCGAAAGCTGAGGTTGGGTCGAAAAAATGACCCTCTCAAAAATGGCCGGGAAGGTGATAAAATGTCTTTTTAGGTCAAACTAAACCAAAATACAAAATTTTAGCCAAATCGGAGACAAAAAGTTGAGATTTGTCCGGAGGCTAAGGAGGAAAAGTCGATTCCTAGAAAAACTGGCTCTTAAAATCTACTACCTAGAAAGATGTGAATATTCGTCGCACAGCTAAATTAATGCAAAAAAGTATGATTGCATGTGTTGCGTACAATAAAAGACTGAAATGGCAAAAATTAAGGGTTACAGAATTGAATTGTCTGTCGGAGGCCGAAGGACGTGTGTGTGTGTCACGTGATGCGTTCAGGCTCCGCCCATGTCCACCACAGTACCGTTGCACGGTCGACCGCAATCGGACCGGCGGGGGAAAACAGCCGCATATGCCGGCAGTCGGTTTTTAAAAGCGGACGTGGAAAACAGAACAGCAGTGCGCGGTCCGATGAAGTCCGACGATGTTGACGGTACTTTTTAGGTTTTGCCGGTACCAGTAACGTTCGTTCAGTATTGCATAAACGTGTCGGATAAACTTACTTACTTATACCATATATGATGTCGGTACCATAAACGGCGTTAAGTGCCGGACTGTTTTATCTAATCGGTAAACGCGCTGTTTGTCAATATATTTATTTTGTTTCTGTTGGTACGCGAGACAATGTGGAATTTCAGCTGTCTACGCCTCCGCCGCAGTACAGATTCCCGCCGCCGATTGCGCAACTGACGACGTTAAAACGAACCAGTTTCTAATCGGCTAGATCAACAAGAGTTTTATCTGTAGTAACGTCATTTATTGAACTGGACTGGTGCTGTTTGATAGTCTGCCTATTCTGGCTTGTTGTGACATGCACTGCTTTAATTATACATTCCAGGTATGAAGAAACTGTATATTGTAGATCTGCTACGTATGGACAAAGGGGATTGATGGGGTTTGGCCCAATTAAGTTTATGAATTACTGTACTCGTACCAGACGTACTGTATACATGCATACGAACTGAACTTAAATGCATAACTCTATTATAGTGTGTACGGTATGCTATTCAACATCATCATTTAAAGCGCAAAAGTTTCGCATTATTGTATGTTTTCTACATTTAAAACAATTTTCGGACGTTAGTCAAGTTAATTTACTCCTGTTGTCCCGGCAACTGACCTAGCACGTATAGTGCCTGCAATCTTTTGCTTTGCGAGTGATAGGTCCGGGCTTGGGTCTAAATGCTGTATATCGAGGTTCTATGTGTGTGTGTTCATAGGTTGAGAGGTGTATTTCTCATATTGCAAGCGAAGCGAAACAATTTTCGTAATATTTGCCTTGTAGAACGTGTTTGAGTCCGGTTCCGAAAACAGCAGCTATCCAGTTCTTGACATTTGCTTTCAACGCTCTGTTCTGACTTGGGTTCCGTCTTTTATTCTCTTAACTGGCACTCATTTCGCCTTCTGGCGGTTTGGCATTTCCAGACAACTCCCTCTGCCATGGAAGCCACTTCTCCTTGGAAAGTTTGTAAGACATGTGTTTGATTTAACTTTTTAATTGGCATTGTCTGTAAAAGTGGGGCAGGCTAGCGAATAACATGTTCACACGGTGGTCGGCACCCAGGCACTTGGTATACCTCACGATGAACCTTTAGTATAGTTAACTTATTGTCTAAACGGTTCTGCCCAGCGCGCCCTGGTTCGCCCACACGGACCCACAGAAGTTCGCCCGGCGGCGCATCCGAAAAATCGATCGATTTTGTGCTGTACATTCAAAAGCTTGTAACTCCCTGAAGTTTAGAGACAATTAAGGCATTGGTATGGACTACTTACTCTACCAATTTCATCGCTCTAGCTTCACCTAGTCCCGTTTTGTGGTCCTCGATTTGAACTGCTGAAAATCGAGAAATTTTTACATCCAATTTTCAAATGTCTTGGAATTTTGCCGAGCACTTCATCTAGGCTCCGCACTTTAGGCGTCAATTAGCACTTGCATGGGCTCTCCAAAACTGCTTTCAAACCCGTGGGAATCGTTTCGGTTCTCGAGCAGTGGCCGGTCAAAATTGGTCGAAAATCTGACTTTTTCCATGCGTTTTCCAGATGAGAATTATGCACTAAGTGCCATGAAATGACCCATAGAGTAATTTTTTGCGCTCAGTTCATTTCCAGTGCTTGTTTTTGATGTTCTAGTATACATGTCGGTGCCAACGTTCTTAATTAAATAAATACTTAAAAAATTTTTAACTACAGTACAGTGTACTGTCTTGTACAAATTTTTTCACCATCATTCAAGAAACATACATACACATGTTCGGGCATACATGTATGAAACAGGTCATCCACCGAAGGGGGAGGGGGGTTGGGGGGTCTGGCGCCGGCCGGGGGGTCTGAGGCCAAATTTTGGGAGGGTGTAGGGCACTAAAAACCGTTCAAAAATCGAAAAAAGCGCAATTTTAGGGCTAAAAATCGCGAATAATCGCTAATTTGGGCTGAAATACAGCTAAAAAGTTCTGTTTTGTAGGCGATTTTGGCAATATTTGTGTCTGAAATTGTAAAAAATTGCAAAAATTTGCTCAAAAATTTACTTGCCAGAAAAATCGGAGGGGGGTCGGCGAAATCGTCTCGAGGGGGTCCCCATCCGGGGGCGGGGGTCTGGCCTAAGTCGCGTGGGGGGTCCCCATCCGGGGGCGGGGGGTCTGGCCTAAGTCGCGGTGGGGGCAGACCCCCCAGACCCCCTGTTACATGTATGTGTTGGGGGTAAAAGGAGGCCGCCCCCAAGCCCGATTTTTCGGCAAAAGCGCCCCCCCAGCGGATTTTTGGGGGACCTGAAAACCCACTTTTGTATTCCGAAGTAAAGAAAATTTTAGCGCAGACAAAATATTCTGCATAACAAAATTGGGTTTTCGCCTACTGTGGAACCCAAAACAGGGTTTTTGTAAGGCTTAGAAATCCTAAATAGGGTTTTTAGCTAACTTTTGAACCCTGATTAGGGTTTTTAGGCTACTTTTAAACCCTAAACAGGGTTTTTCGCTTACTTTTAAACCCTGATTTAGGGTTTTTAGGTTGCTTTCAAGCCGTAAACAGGGTTTTCAGGTTACTTTCAAGCCGTAAACAGGGTTTTCAGGTTACTTTCAAGCCGTAAACAGGGTTTTCAGGTTACTTTCAAGCCGTAAACAGGGTTTTCAGGCTACTTTCAAACCGTAAAAAGGGTTTTCAGGCTACTTTCAAGCCGTTAACAGGGTTTTCAGGCTACTTTCAAGCCGTAAAAAGGGTTTTCAGGCTACTTTCAAGCCGTAAAAAGGGTGTTCAGGCTACTTTCAAGCCGCAAACAGGGTTTTCATTTCAGGCTACTTTCAGCCGTAAAAAGGGTTTTCAGGCTACTGTCAAACCATAAAAAGGGTTTTCAGGTTACTCTACTCACCAACATACACAACAGAACATCATAAAACAAGCATGAGAAATGAACTGAGCGCAAAAAATTACCCTATAGGTACTTTCATGGCACTTAGTGCATAATTCTCGTCTGTAAAACGCATGGAAAAAATCAGATTTTCGACCAATTTTGACCGGCCACTGCTCGAGAACCGAAACGATTCCCACGGGTTTGAAAGCAGTTTTGGATAGCCCATGCAACGGCTAATTGACGGCTAAAGTGTGGAGCCTAGATGAAGTGCTCGGCAAAATTCCAAGGCGTTTGAAAATGGGATGTAAAAATTTCTCGATTTTCAGCGGTTCAGATCGAGGACCACAAAATTTGACTGCGTGAAGCTAGAGCGATGAAATTGATAGAATAAGTAGTCCATACCAATGCCTTAATTGTCTGCAAATTTCAGCCAAAAAGCTCAATCGTGAAGAGAGTTACAAGCTCTTGAATGTACAGCATAAAATCGATCGATTTTTTGGATGCACCGCTGGGCGAACTTCTGGGGGTCCGTGTGGGCGAACCAGGGCGCGCTGGGCAGAACCGTTTGGGGCGATAAGTTAAATATACTAAAGGTTCATCGTGAGGTATGCCACGTGCCTGGGTGCCGACCCCCATGTGAACCCATCTGCCCCACTTTTGCAGACAATGCCAATTAAGAGGCAGTCCACGAAAAAGTCGAACCGTGCTAAGAACAGCTTTGTACAGCCGGCACAGTTGGTGTAGTGGTTTAGGCCGCATAGCCACTGCTCGTGCGCTCATCCTCTCGGCGCGGCAGTTTTCTTGACGCAAAGAGCTGGTTGTCGGCACAAAGCCCCCACTCAGAAACCCAAACTATGGTTCCGGAACCCTATTTTGGGCCTCCAGAAACCGTGTTTGCAGGTTTAGAAACCCAAAATAGGGTTTCAAAAAATCCCCTCCAGAATCCGGCTCAGGGGAATTTTCTCCAAAAATCGGGCCTGGGGAAAATCCCCCATCCCCCAACTACATGTATGTTTTTGGAGGCCTGTGATGTTGGTTGTAGGGCAGCTAGAAAAACTCGGGCAGTGAATACATCCATGACGTTTTGTGGCCTACTACAGCTCTTTAGGCCGATTTTGAAAAATCAGCTGTACAGACCAAGGTTCGATTTTTTCATGAACTGCCTATTATGATTATGTTTAAGGTTGTTTGCGGTGCGTGTTTACTGTCAACGGTGCCATTATTCGTAGCTTATTCAGCAGTACAAGACTGGATACTGCAGTTGTATCCCGTATCTCTTCTTCTGTCTACGGTACCTTATCAAGTTGTAATCTTTGATCACGTGAAGATAAAAGATTTTTTAGCTGAGTGCAATGGTGCTGTTGCTGTTGTGCCAAAGGTGTGGGGTGCCAAACTCAGGACTGCTTTTTCTCAGCTGGCTGTTGTTTGCTTTAAACAGCATACCGGAGTCCCTTTGGTGGCTTTACAATTTCCAGCAGGTTGGCAAATCCTGAAAAAAATTGATATTTTCCGATTTTCCTTTAGGGTTCCACTGTTAATGCAATTGAGCTTGGTGGATTTGTCACTTGGTCTTTATTTGTTTGGGTGCAGCTAATATTTAGTGCTTTCGCTGATGCGAAAGACACCTTTAGTGGCATCGATGAGCAGGTTTAACTTCCTTCTTTAATTAAGATTTTAGTCCAACGCCTAACTTTTAGAAGCCTTCACCTGAATTAAATTGCTCCTTTCTTGGCAGAGCAGTATTTTATTGGCTTGATCCTTTAGTTAAAACTGCGTACAAGAAGAAATTAGACATTACTGATCTATGGGACCTGAATCCAGAACACCGAGCAGCCAATGTTGTTCCGAAGTTTGAAAAATACTTTAAAACATCTGCCTCTATGAACGAACCTCGTACACAACCGTCCCTCATTTGGTCTCTGATTTGCCTCACCAAGTATCATATCTGTTTGGCTGGTCTATTCAAATTTGGTACTGTAACACTGAAGTTTATCAACCCTTGGGCACTGAAGTACGTACTGTACGAATGTGACTGCCTACACATGATTGAATGGCTTGATTTTCAGTCTGCTCTTGGGCTTTGTCCAAGATCCAGCCGAACCATTGTGGCATGGCGTGATTTATGCTCTGGCAATGTTGATCAGCTCCCTCCTACAGACGTTGTGCTACAATCATTGGCGTTTTCAATCGGCCAAAGCAGGAATCGACACACAGACAGTATTGAGTTCTTCTATTTTTAAAAAGGTTGGTTTTGGTACTGTAATATAATATTCATCTGTACTGTATCTGTAGGCTTTGCGACTATCAGCAGAAGCCAGAGGGCAGTTTTCAACCGGCCAAATCATCAACCATCTTTCTGTTGATGTCTACCAGATTCTCGAAGCACTCACTGAAGTGCACGGACTGTGGGGCTGTGCTATTGAGGTAAACGTTTCCTACGTATTGTACGTTTTGATGCAAAAGTCTCAGCAAGCAGTAGTTTATAGCTAATTCTGTCGGTTTACTTGCTCTGGTTGACTCTGGGCACTGCGTTAATAGCTGGGTTGCTAACCATAGTTTTACTGATGCTACCTACTTTTTACGGTTCTCAGAAGGAAGCCAAGTACAAGGTATTTATTATACGTCAAGTACGAGGTAGACTTACATCGGTAACTGTAGGAAGAAGAAATGAACCACAAAGATAAGAGACAGAAGTTCGTGAACGAAGTTTTAACTGGTATACGGGTGTTAAAGTTGTACGCCTGGGAGCCCAGCATCGAGCGCATGGTTAGACTAATCGTTTTACTGGAAAACGTGCCGTTTTGGAGTTTCAGATATCCAAAATAAGGTACGAGGAAACAAAAGCTTTGAAGAAAGTGTGGTTGATCAGTGTACTGGTTTTTGCAGTCATATTGAGCACACCATTTTTGGTATAATTCAAGCGTTCATCATTCACTCAGCAATAATAATTTTAGGTAGCTGCAGCTTCCTTCACAGCCTATCTGCTGATCGATTCGAACAACTCGCTAACAGCTCAAAAAGTTTTTGTGTCTTTGGTTGCACTGGGAATTGTGCGATGGGCGGTGGTCGGCCTGCCCTATACAGTGTCCGAAATGATCAAGTGTTTGGTCAGCAACAAACGGCTGCAAGCTTTCTTTGCTGCTCCTGAAATCGACATCAATGCTGTGGACACTGACCTCGCAGAGAAAGACCAAGGTCTATAATGCTGGCTAGAAGTTATGTAGGTAGGGCGTTTTCAAGTTTTACAGAAAGTGCGGTTGTGTTCGATGGCGCCACTCTAAGCTGGTCGTCCACCCAGCCTCCAACTCTTCTAAACGTGACTCTGCGAATTCCCAGAGGAAAGTTGGTCATGGTGGTGGGGCAAGTCGGAAGCGGAAAGTCCAGTCTGTTGTCAGCCGTGCTTGGTGGCTTTGTCCACGGAATGTTGTTTGCTGAGTTGCCGAGTCTTCAGGAGAGATGACCAAGTCAGAAGGCTACATTGGAGTCAGTGGAGCCGTAGCCTACGTTCCGCAACAAGCATGGATTCAGAACAAAACGTTGAGAAAGAATGTCCTCTTCAACAAAAGCTACTTGGAAATTCCTTACAAGGCTGTCCTCAAGAACTGCGCTCTGCTTCCTGACCTCGAGATTCTGAGTGGTGGCGACTTGACTGAAATTGGAGAAATGGTGCGTATTGCATAGGTCTGCGTATGTCTCTTATTTAGGAGATGAGCACTTTCCAGGGTGTCAACTTGAGCGGTGGTCAGAAGCAAAGAGTCAGTCTGGCTAGAGCTGTCTATCAGGATGCAGACGTTTATCTGCTGGATGACCCACTTTCTGCTGTTGACTCCCAAGTTGCTGAGAAGATCTTCAACTCAGTCATCGGGCCCAGAGGAATGTTGCAGGAGAAAACATGCATCCTAATCACACACGGTGTCAAATTTCTGCAATTTGCTGATCTGGTTATTTTCATGAATGGTAAGTAAGATCTTGTACATCGATTGATGAAGTCAAAGAAGTTTAGGTGGCTCAATCTCACAATCAGGCTCGTACGATGAACTGCTTGAACTTGGTGGCGAGTTCTCAGACTTCATAAACGAATGCAGAAATGTTAGGAGAGACAACTCCGAATTAGCACTTCGCCAGATCAGCGCTGAATCTGGAGTGAGCACTACTGATCTGTCGGATAATCAAAATTATGTATCTGAATTGATTGAAGAAGAACAAATCGAAGTCGGCAGGGTGTGTTTTGGTTTCTGGTTGGCAAAACTATATACTGTGGTGCTCTGTGCTGTGTTTCAGGTGAAAATCAGTGTATACTGGACGTACATCAAGACCATGGGTCTGAGTCTGGCTTTCAGCTTTCTGATTGGTTACGCATTGCTGCAGTGCTTAGATGCTGGGTCCGGCGCTTGGCTCGCTCACTGGTCAGTCATTCATTCAATAGACACTTCAGTTGTTCTGGTCAGCCATATTTCAGGTCAGATCAGACTGACTCATCATCTTTGAATGAAACAAACAATACTGGGTTATCGGGAAACACCCTCTACCTCAGTGTCTATGTACTGTTTGCGCTGGGATCAGGTAGAGTTGCATTTGTTCAAGAGTCCGTTTTCCTGTGCTAGGTACTTCCAATTTTCAGTGGCCTTCTCAACAGTTGCCAGCATACTGCTCACTGTGGCAGTGATAGAATCTGGAAAGACATTGCACCAACAGCTGATTCACAGCTTGATGCGATTACCTATTGCTTTCTTCGATTCTACACCCGTTGGTCGAATTTTAAACAGAACTGGAAAGGTGGCTGACTGTTAATGGTGACTTTGTACTTACGTAGATACTGCTGCAGGACATGGAGGGTGTTGACGATGATATACCACATTTTCTGAGGGCAACTTGGTTGAACCTCACTGGTGTCACTGTCTACTTAGTGGTGATTGTAAGCTCCAGTCCCCTCTTCCTGATTGCTGTTCTGCCCATTGCTATTGTATTCAGCTATGTTTTTGTAAGTCTGCCTTGCATTCAACTTCTACATCGACCAACAACTTGCAGAAATATTTCGTCAACACCAAACGACAAATGAGACGACTGCTAGCTGTAAGCCGATCTCCGTTGTATGCGCACTTTCAGCAGACCGTGCAAGGATTGAGTTCAGTGAGAGCGTACAAAGCTCAGCCGATGCTCACACAGACCACACACCAACTCATCGCTGATCTGATCACATGCAAGTACCCTGATGTTGCAACCAACCGGTGTGACTGACTGTCTGACTGACTATTTACGAGTCTCGCTATTTTAGCTGGATTGAGCTAAGGATGGACAGTTTGACAGCAGTCATAATCTTCCTTGCAGCTTCTTTTGCCGTGCTGGCCAGAGGTTGGGGCACTTCTGCAGGTGTGGTTGGACTCTCTCTCACTTACGCTATCAATGTAAGGCTTATCATCTGACAGACTGATTCCGTGTGCTCTATACAGATACTTCTTCCTATGGAAGGTTTGGTGAGGAATGGAGGCCGTCTAGAAACAGAAGTAGTAGCTGTTGAACGGATAGTGCAGTATTGCAACGAACCAAAAGAAGTTCGTTATCATTTTAATACTGTACGTGTTGACTAACTGGAACTTCAGGCACCACTGGAAGGCGCAGAAACAGCAGAAGACTGGCCCAGTCAGGGAAAGATTGAGTTCCAGAACTATTCTACTCGCTACAGACATGATCTGCCGTTAGTTCTGAATAATCTCAGCTTTACAATCGAACCTGGAGAGAAAGTGGGAGTGGCTGGACGCACAGGAGCAGGTTTGTACAAGAATTACAGATCATAATTCAGTTAACCATGCAAAGGTGTCAGGCAAGAGTTCACTAACTCTGTCACTCTTCCGAATGATTGAGGCTGTGGAAGGCAGAATTCTGGTTGACAAAGTTGACATTTCTTCACTAGGGTTGCATCAACTTAGATCTCACTTGACAATCATTCCTCAGGTATTTGATTAGTGGGTACAAGTGTTTTGATAAGATAGTGTGGTCTACTGAAGGACCCAGTGCTGTTTTCCGGCACGTTGCGACAAAATCTGGACCCATTTGAGCACTACACTGATGCTGAACTGTGGGAAGCTCTCGAGCGGGCTCATTTGAAGTCCTTTGTGTACTGCTCTGACTTTGGCTTAGAACAACCGGTCAGCGAGTCTGGAGACAACTTCAGGTGTTGCTTGTTTGTGACCACCTGCATTGGCCTGACCCCGTGTTTGCAGCATGGGACAACGTCAGCTGATTTGTCTGGCTCGAGCTCTGCTCAGGCAAAGCAGAATTCTGGTTTTGGACGAAGCCACCGCCTCAGTGGACGTGCTGACAGACAATCTGATTCAGAAAACTGTGAGGACAGAGTTCTCTCACTGCACTGTCATCACCATTGCTCACCGCCTCAACACGATCCTGGACTATGACAGGTATCGGACTGAATCAGTGGTGAGACCGTGATTGCAGTCTGACTGAGTGAACGATTGCAGAGTGATGGTGCTGGAGTCTGGACGATTGAAAGAATTCGACCCGCCCGCAACCTTGCTGTCCAATACTGATTCTTCTTTCTATGAGATGGCAAAAGCCGCTGGTGTAGTGTAAATCTTTGTTTGAGCAAATAAACTGTTACAGTGGTAGTGGAGGAAAGTAGAATGGAATAGACCAGCAATCGCAGTTCAATTTCGCAGCTACTTTGACTACGGTTTCATAATCCTATACCAAAAACCACTACTCGGTGCATTGCATTGCCCTGGAGCACTGAAACGGTACTGTCCATTAATACTGATGTCTGGTTGGAAGGACGTGAAGTAATTGTTCAATATTTCATTTCTTCTCTGACATGTACAAAATAAACTGCCGCACATGTTAGTACTTTTCTAGAATGAAGGACTTACAGAAAGAAAGGTATTTTACACAAAAGCCAAATGCAATTACACACTGAAAGATATTTATATTTAGCCTTTGCATTCCTTTGTTCATTGTTGTGTCTGTAACACTTACAGTAGGTGCATGGGAACAAGAAACGAACGCGGCCGGTTTGTACACAAGGGGAAAACTCAGTTTTAGCAAGACGCAACAATCTAACAAGCAGACGGAACTGAATAAACAGTCACCTGAAGAGATCCGTAGAAAATGGCACAACCGAATGCCGAACGAGGTATCACAGAGCTCACAACATCCATAAATCCTGCTCGTTGTAAATTGTGCACCAGAGAGCGACCAACTCGAAACAGTTGTCCTCTTTGCAGTCACTCAGCTCCTCCTGCATCTGCCCCAGCAACCGTTGCACCTGATCCAACATGTTCCTTAACTGAATCATGCATGATAAGCAAAAGAAGCGTTTTTAGATGAACAATGTTAACAAACCAACCAGTAGTAAGAACTGGTCACCAGCTGGTCCAGTTGTTCACAAGTAGCAGGGGACACGGGCATCAGCGGTATGCTCAGCTCGGCTGTCACACTGCACAGATCAGTCCAAAATTCAGACAACCCCTCCTTCAGACCTGCACCGTTCAGCAGTCTAAACACAAACAATTAATTGATGTCGTGTGATCTGGCCGGCCGCGTCTTGATCTCTCTATGGGACCTTCTCTTCACCTGCTGCAGGTGCCGATTTCTCACTGCAGACGTTTTGGCTGCGCGTCACTGCTCTGCGTCTGCCTCTGGCTCTGGGAGCGACGATCCTCCTTCTCTCTTGGTACTTCTGTCTGGCCCGTGCGATCTGTCTGTCCTTGTTGTTGCTCTAGGCCAGATGAGAGCCACTTGCAATTGTGTTCGGGTCTGTCCGGTGCGTTGGAACACGTGCTGAGCGATCAGCTGGTTGCGCGTGTAGTAATTGCCGTCTTTGGCCAAGATCGCCTTGCGACCGCTGTTCCGCCGCGGGTAGATCTGAAGCGCTTCGTCGAACGCTCGCTCCACTTCCGTACTCCCAATGCCTTTGCCGAACGACAGTGGACAGTCCACCGACATCTGCCGCCTCAGCAGAAACTATAAATCGCTTGACAGCCAGACTCCCGACCTCGTTAAAAAAGAAACGCTCTAACAAAACCGGCCAAGTAACAAAATAAAAAAATGTAAACATACCAATGGGTGCGTGATTTCGGACAGCTAACTTTTTTCACACAGTACAAGGATGACGCATGCAACACGCACTACAGAGGTGCAAAGAGTAAGAAGAACAAGGAACGAAAGGAAGAGGGTGTGGTTGTAGCGGGCGCTGATTGTCAATACAATACATGCGTACCAGGGGTGTGAGGTGTGTTTTTCGGTGTTTTTTTCCGAAAAAACACCGGTTTTTTCCTATAGGTTGGAAAAAAATATAAATCGCGGAAAAAAACTCAAGCTAAAAAATAGCTAATTTATGTAATTTTTCTGTTAAAAAATGGACTTTTGCGATGTATAGTAGGCCATTCTGACTCAAATCTGTTAGACAAACAACAGAAAAGACCTAATTTGGCATGATAAACAAAAATGCAAACTGCAGTAAGAAAATTTGCATATAGCGTTATTAATGGGACCTGTCAGGCATTGTTTCATGCCAATTTCATGATTTATATCTATGTAACACATGTATTACTGGTCTGAAAAGACTGAGGAAGGTGCTAGAAAGCGTTAGAATAATAAAACCAGGCTAGGATACCGAGAACTTGAGCTGGAATTTTTTTCCGCGATTTCGGAAAAGAACCGAAAAAAAACTGGGAAAAACAAGCCGAGGTTTTTCGGAAAAATATACATCCCTGATGTGTACAGATTATCGCCAGAACTAACAGTTTCCGTGCCAAATTACCTGGTACGTAGTTAGTTAGTTACGTATGTGCTGTGGTTCTGCAGCTGTGGAATTTTTTGTGATTATGCTTTAAAAATAACGCAAAAAGTCTTCTGAAAACAAACTGGTAAACTAAATACTGTACGGGAAAATGACTAAAAGAATCTAAAAAATATTCTCCCGAAACTTGCTCATTTGAACGCAGGCATTTTTGCAAAATGTGGGGGTTGGAAAAAAGTGACGCCATTTTTTCGCTTTAAGAGGGGTGTTTGGATGACGATGACAAGGGGGGAGGGGGTCGAAAAATGGCCAAAAATCGTTGACGTTATTTTTGCACAGCCCCTACCTTAATTGGGGCAAAAGCCCTACGCCAAATACCCAATATCGGAAAATAATGTACCCCAATAAAGCCAAACGCCACACAATAATTTGTTTCATCTCTATTATTTAGTTTTGAAGCAAAGTTTTCACTTTTACGCTTATTGTCCTAAAAGGCAGGAAAAAACTGCAACCGCCGCACCCTCATTTCTGTCGATCTTCTCAGAAATCAATCTTCAGCCAGCCTGGTTTTCCCAAATGACGACGTCGTTTCATGGACATTCCCATGTGTTCCAATCAGCTTT
The DNA here is from genome assembly GCA_030248155.1 of Sabatieria punctata. Taxonomy (NCBI): domain Eukaryota; kingdom Metazoa; phylum Nematoda; class Chromadorea; order Araeolaimida; family Comesomatidae; genus Sabatieria; species Sabatieria punctata. The sequence goes on along the minus strand of JASANB010005072.1, from coordinate 85,649 downwards.
TTGTTCTGTCTAATTGGCCGCACAAAGTTACGTAAGTTTGAGAGTTTGGCTCGCGGTCTAGCAAGACAAACAGAAACTACCTACCACCAGCGTTAGCGTATCCCAGTGGGTAGGGTATACCAGTGTGGTGCATTTTGAAAATTTGAAACTAGGTAAAGTAATACTAGGTAAAGTTGTCACATAAAAAAACTAGGTAAAGTAATACTAGGTAAAGTTCTCAGCTACGAAACTAGGTAAAGTAATACTAGGTAAAGCCCAGAAAAACTAGGTAATACTAGGTAAACCTAAAACGCTCGAAATCAAGTCAAAATGTTATTTGTGGTTCAATAGAATAATGATGAAGTTAGTGGAGTTAAAATTTACGAAATTTGACACATTTCAAAGTAAATATTAGTATTTTTTGATCAAATAAGTCAGAAATTCATTCTCTGGGCCACTGTAATTGTGCAAAAGCCGGAAATTTGAAGGTTTGCTGACTGAAAACGCCACGTAAAACTGAAAATATCAAACTAGGTAAACTTGTTTTACCTAGAAGTACCTAGTTATGTGGATTTAAAACTAGGTAAAGTAAAATTAGGTAAAATAGAGTAACCAACAACAAGGTAAAGTAAATCTAGGTACTTTTCCCGAAAATTAACTAGGTAATACGAGGTATACCTAGTTACCTAGATAAAAAGTGCACCACACCGGGGTATACCTCTCTTTACGGTGCCAGAAGAAAAATCTTAGAAACTGAGGAAAACCAATACATTATGTAGTCTAAATATTAATCGGCATGGTAGGCCGATTTTTTTATGCTCATCAAGGCCTATTCAAAATTTTACAACCGGGACTTGGGGTTAGGCTTTGGCATAACATACTGTAGGGTTAAGCTTAGGCACAGGCTCACGTTTTTAGCCTAGAAAAACAAGTTTAAAAAGGCAGTTTTCTTCCAGCGGTGGGGAATGAAACTTGTCTCACTGGGTACGCCGCTGACTTTGCCCTAAAAGCGATGCGCATCAACGGGACAGTGACCGATCAGACGTTCAGCCAAAGCGACCTGGATGCGCTGGTGCCCAAGTTTGTGGCCTACGCTGTGCAAGGTTTGATTCTGACCGTGCTCAACTCTCTCATTTTCTTTCCCATCTGGGCCTACCGGCAACTGCGGTGTAAGAAAGAATTGATCATTCTAAGCGCTCTAGCTTTTACCGACATTGTAAACGGGGTAGCTTGTCTGCTAGCGGGGGTAATGCGAACGATACTGATCTATCAGGACTCGGCTAATCGATTAGTCACCCGGTGGCAATGCTTTCTGACTCCCTGGAATATCAGTTGGGTTTTCTGGATGCACACCTACAGTATAACTTTGTTCACAGTTAGTTTTGACAGATTTCTGGCACTCTGGTTTGCCGGCAAATACAACAGCTTCGGCAGGAAATACGCCTACATATTGTTAGCTAGCACCCACCTGCCTACTTTGGTATTGTCTGTCGGTTATTTGTTGGTTCTCTCGCAAAAAGACGAAGCTCCCAGTCGGCCGGCCATCTGTCACACGAGCTGGGTGTTCGACCAAGATTACTATTTCTACAACAATTTCATAAACACCACTTTTGCTACATTCAGTGTTCTGATTTTCGTGCCGGTCTACTTTCGCTACAAGAACCAGACTACTGCAGTAGCGCAGGGAGACGCACTGACGCAACGAGAGAGCAAGCGACAACCCCAAATCACCGAAACTGTTTTTCTCAGTTCTGTCTTTACGTTCAGTTTCCACGTTTTGCCCCTGCTTTCGCATGGAGTGGTGAGAATGTTCAATTCGTCTAACAAGGTCCTGTCTGTGTTGTTCTCTCTTACCAAAGTTGTCCAAAATCTTAACAGCATGATGAACTTTCCACTTTATTTGACACGAATGCGTGATTTTGCTAAAGGGGTCAAACTCTTCATGTTTTGTAAGCCTATGACTGAGCAGGACGTTGTCACTAGCGTAATGCCCATGCCCTACCGCGGCCAATAGCCAGACATGGGCTAGCATTTCGGCTGAGGGTGGTCAGTTTACAAATCCTGAAGAGGGTAGCGGCAGATAGGGGGTTGGGGGGATGATAAGCCAAAAAAGGTCCGATTTTAGGCATATTTTTCGCTAAAATAGGTTAAAATAAGCTATTCTGAGCTCATTTACACCTAATCTACATACGTAAACCTACTTTTATGATAATTTTCTGTACAAAATTCTTGAGGGGAGTAGCGGCGGCCTGAGGGGGTAGGTCAGAGCCTGAGTGGGGGTCAAGCCCCTCAGCCCCCTTTGTCCATGTCTGCCAATATCTACTGTATTACCTTGTAAGTTGTCTGCAGAGTTGTGTTCTGAGTGTGTACTCTCGCTCCCTGCGTGCAAAGAGCATCCTTGTGTATTCTCATTTATTCGTTCCTTCCTTTCATCTGTATCTACTTTCGACCTTTCTTTGTCTTCATTGTATTGGACTAAAGTTTTGGATTTATTGGTTGACGTTTCCGTTGCTTTCGTTTGGCTGATTTCTAATTCTTCCCTAACGTAAGTGCATATTTGTTCATTGCTTTCGTAGTTGTGCTAGCCGGCTGCGTGCTTCTTGTGCGTGTGCGACAGGCTTAGCCAGCTCTGTGTATGATGGCAGCTGCAAACGTTGCAGTTGAGCGTAGGAAAAACTTGTCTAAAGCTCTCGGTGAAAACTGGGAAACTAAGTATGACTGTTCGGTCTACTTGCGTCCGATTTCGGACAGAACTACTGCCGGCTTTGTTCCGCAGATTGCTGACGTTATTCTAAACTTGGCTGCTCATTTGTCTGTGAACGAGTTACCTTTGTCTGATGTGCTGCAAAGTGTGCAGACGTGGGGCGAGTTGCCCGGTTTCTTGCTAGTGGCCAAGAGCCATGCGCTAAAGTGCAGTGTGTTGAGTGCGTTGCAATCGATCGATTGCATAGAGGTAGAGTGCGCGGCGGCTGACGTCGAGAAGCGCGCAGTGTTTGAGCCCTGCGACGCAATTGGGGCCATCTGGTCTATGATTGAGGCAGAAAAACAAAAGGCACGCGAGAATTCCTTGCGAGTTTCCGTGTTTGGCTTAGGCGCGCAAATTGCTGATGATGATTTGCTGATTAAAATGAGTCAATTTGGCAACGCGAAACACGTCTATCGTTGCAAATACTCTGACCCGCCAGAACTGTCTGGAATTGAGAACGGAATACGTCATGTGTTTTTCCAGGGCCAACCGGCCAAAGTAATTCCCAGAGTACTGTACGTTGCTGGTTGTAAATGTTTCGCAAAGTATGAAGGCCAAAAAGAGAGTCTAAAATGTTTCAATTGTCAAAAAAACGGACACTTTGTACGTGAGTGCAAAGCACCGTGTGGCAAATGTGGAAAGGAAGGGCACACCTCGTGGACCTGTCCAGGGATACAGTTGTTCGACAACGAGGAATTTCCGGCGCTCAGCCCACACAGTTCCGTAAGTCAGATAGACCATAGCATGTTTGTTGAGCCGGCTCCTGTAGATGACGTGTTGACTAGAGAGGCGCCTAGATCTAGTACTGTAGCCGACTCTGAGCAAATGTTGTTGGGACCAGATAAAGATCCTGAGCACGTGATTGACCAAACGCTGTCTGCGTCCTCTGCCGAGGAGGCCGACGAGTTGGTGGACGTAGATGAGCCTGAATCGGCTGTACGTAAACGTGGACTGAGCAGTGTACACCCTCCTGCCAAGAGAACCAAACCTGCTGCACAGCAGAAGAAAAAACCGATTACCAGAAGTAACTCTGTGTCCTCAAACAGAGGTCGAAGTAACTCATTGGTGAGTGAAAAGGGTGCGAGGCAGGAGAAGGAAACTAAAAATTCAGGGAAGCCGCAAAAACCGCACTAAGTATTATGGTCTTTATAAAGATTGCCTCTTATAATGTGAACGGCCTGACAGGTCATGCATTTGATCGTAAATGGCAGTTTATTCTGGACGAAATTTCTAATTATGACATAATTGCTCTACAAGAAATTCATAATCCGTCTGCAGAACTGAAAGCAAAAATTGAACGTGCCTATTTGGGCAAAATATTTTGGAATAATGGTGCTGTAAATTCAGAAGGTACTGCCTTCTTTGTAAAAGATCAGACCGTCAAGTTATTGAGCTGTACAGCTGTTCTCGACGGCACGGTGCAGTCTCTTTGTTTTGAGTATGGAAATTCTAAGTTTGAGCTTTGGAACGTGTATGCCTCACACCTGAACGGCCTAGACGTTTGGGCCGAACAGTTTTTAAGTCGTATTGAAAATTTGGAAAACTTGATACTGATTGGAGATTGGAATGGTGTAGTAGAACCACTATTAGATAGACGTACAGGCGTCCTAACGGATGGCGACCGAAAGCTAAATTCAGTTTTTGATGAACTACAAAATGAATGTTTTTCTGACGTATGGCGTGACCGTAATGGTACAGAGAAAAGGTTTAGTTACTACCGAGCTGGTAAAGGGTGTAGTCGATTGGACCGCATCTATGCCAAGCCTGAAACGCAACGATTTTTGTTAGAAATTGAATACGCTCCTAAAACGTTGACAAGTGATCATTCTGTGCTTTCTGTACAACTTCAAAAACCTGACTTTGTTCGATGGGGACGAAGTTTTTGGAAGTGTAATAATAGTCTCTTGGAAAATACTGTTTTAAGGCAGAGAATTGAGCGTTTTTGGTACTACTGGAAACTGCAAAAACCACTTGGCGCTGACCTGCTGCCATGGTGGGATACTGCCAAAGCTCACTTTCAACGTATAATTCGTAAGTTTAGTAAAGAAGAAGCGCAAAGGCTTGGAAAAAGCAGAGAGAATGAAGTAAAAGTGGTTCTTGCTAACCTAGAAGCCGAGGAGGCAAATGATGGAGCTGATAACTCAGTTCGTATCGCCAATTTGCGCCGTGAACTCTCCCAAATCTCGCAGTACCGTATAGATGGCCTGTTTGTACGAGCTAGAAAAACGGAAATGGCATGTGAACGGGGCAGTACCGAATGGTACAAGCAATTTGAACGAAAATCAGGCCAAGCTAGAACAATAACCAGTCTAATAGACACGGACGGCCATGTACTACTGACCGACAAAGTTGCAATAGTTGATACTGTACGTAAGTACTATGCTGCGCTTTATGCAGATGAGCCCACTAATTGTGATGCTCAGAAGACTCTATTGAGTAAAGTAACCCGGCGTCTAACTGATGCTGATAAGGAACTATGTGAAGGCTTTATATCAGAGCCAGAGGCAATTCGTGCTCTCCACAGTATGAAAAACAATAAGACACCCGGTTACGACGGCCTGGGAAAAGAATTTTATGTAAAGTACTGGTACGTATTTGGTAAAGACCTGGTAGAAGTTTTCAATGCTGTATGGTTTTCTAGCCATTTGTCCAGTACTATGAGCGAAGCTGTTATATCCTTGCTGTACAAAAAAGACGATTCAAGAATGTTAAAGAATTGGCGACCAATTAGCTTGCTGACCTGCGACTATAAGATAATTAGCAAAATACTAGCATTCCGACTGAGGCAGGTGATGCCGAAACTTGTGTACGTTACACAAGCTTGTGGAATTGCTAACCGTAGTATGACTGATAATTTGATTCTTCTGCGCTGCTTACAAGAGTATGTAAAGTTGAAAAATGATAGTGTAACATTATTTGGATATGACTTTGAAAAAGCGTTTGATCGGGTTAATCATAATTGGATGATTCAAGTGTTAAAATCCATGAATTTTGGTCAGAATTTCTTACGCTGGATCTCAGCTATCTATACAGATATATCGGCGAAGGTAGAGGTGAATGGACTTTGTACAAGGTCTTTCTCTGTGTCAAGAGGCATCCGCCAAGGTTGCCCTGTTTCTATGCTGCTATTTGTTCTGCAAGCAGAGCCCTTTTTAGAAGCTGTACGGCTAAACCCAAAAATTCATGGGTATAAAATGCCTTTGTATTCTGACGTTTCTGAGCTGAAATGTCTTTCCTATGCGGATGACAATTTGTTTATCCTACAGTATCCCCAGGACAGAAAGAACTTAGACACTGAAATTGAACGGTACTGTCATGCGTCAGGAGCCAAAATAAATGCGGCTAAAACGGAGGCCCTTGTCTTGGGTACATTGGATGTTTTTCAAAAAGATACTATCCCTGATGCCTACTTGAAAGCCCAAATTAAGGTTCTTGGTGTATTTGTAGGTGCGAATCAGCACCAAAAGAACTGGCAGACAGCTTGTGTAGCTATAGCTGAAACATTGGATAGAGTCAATGCGCAGCACCAAACTTGGTTCGACCGCATAAGATTTGTGAGCACTTACGTGCTACCAAAGGTATATCATATTATTTCATTTGAACCACCGGACAGTGGTGATATCCAGAAAATTGAGGGAAGAATGCTCAAGTTTATATGGGACTATCCTGTTTGGCGGCCTATTTCGACCGATACCTTGAGTCGCAAATGGGTGGATGGTGGCCTACGGCTTCCGCGCTTAAAATTTCGAATGCAGACCGTCTATATGAAATTACTTTACTTGCTTTTTGTAGGTTGTGACGAAAGTAAACGAAGGGTGTGGTGGGCTCAGCTTGTATTCTGGCTGGGCCTAAACTTACCTAACGTCCACCGTACTTGTCCAGGTATAACTGAAAACCGGTACCTACATGCGAGTAGGCAAGCCGCCAAAGCCAATGGCTACTTGAAAAATTTTTTTGTATGTTTTGACATCTCTTCCAAGGTATTCCCCGTAATTAGCTGGGTCAAATTTGACACCAGGCAAGTGTATTGGAGTCTGTTAAGTTTCGGATCCAAATTAGTTGCATGCGTTGACTCGGAACCATATTTGGACTGGGACCTGATCTGGTCACAAATTTTATGTAAACAGCTTCCAAGCCAAGAACGAATATTTAGCTATAAATTACTACACAGAGCGTTGCCGTTCCGGTGTATTTTGCCAGAAAATGGTGTGACAGATTGTGTAGCGTGTGGATTGAAAGGAGGGGACTACCCTAAACATTTTTACTTAGAATGTGTAAAATTCAGAGACCTCCAGACTCGGATGCAGAGAGCAGTAAAAGGACTAAGTAATAGCCTTTCCTGGAACTGGGATACTGTTCGATTCAATGGTGCTCTAGGACCCCGTTTGCCAGCAGACATTATTCGCTGTGTGCGCACGATATGTGCTGTGTTTAAACTGACTCTTTGGTACGAACGTACCAAGGCACGTACTGTAGGTCACGCTAATTATAGACCAGATAACGCCACTCTAGATAATAGAATTTCTGCTCGATGTGAGCGAATTCTGATATTTTATCGTACTGTATAGTATATAACGTTCTTGTTGCACATGTATATAATGACCTTTCGGTAGAATAAACTGTATGTACTGTATGTGTTGTGATTGTGGCTCTGATCGGGGCCACTTGTTATGTTAATGTTATAAGCTAATTACCAATAAAATATCGAGTGTATTACCTTGTAATGCAACTTGCGAAGAAACTCCACCCCCCCGATTACTTTATCCCCAAAAGATTAAAATTATAATTTGTTTCCATGTTAAAAGAATAGGAAGTTGTGCTGTTCGTTCGTGTTGTCAGCTTATTACGCACATTAAAATGATGATAAATCTTGTATTCGTACTGTGTTGTAAAATTTGGTGTTATTAAACTTGTTCGTACGTAACGTCAATAACAGTCAGGGAAATATAACCACATGTAGAACCAATTATAGGGTATGTAGTGTCAGTAGCGTATCCAGGGGGTGTAGAGTGTGTACACCCCCCTTTGCGGTGGAGGTAGGAAGAAAAAGTCTCTAAAAAATATTAGAAACTAATGAATTATGCACTAAAACTGTCTATTTTGTGCTCAGAATGAATGCCTTCTAAATGCGTTTTTGAAAGCTAAATTTTCAAAATTTTCTCACCTGGTCGGGCAGAAGCCCAACCAGGCCATTATAAACTACTAAAACTTGTAATTTCTGTTAATTTTAAGCTCAGAATGCGTTTTAAACGCGTTTTTTGAAGGCTAATTTTGCTAAATTTTCTTACCCTGGTTGGGCAGCGCCCCAACCAGGCACTTTCAAAATTTTACACCCCCCTTTCCGAAATCCTCTATACGATACTGTATAGTGTCTACAGTTCTTCCGGTGGTACCAGCAGTTAGTTCCTTGCATTGCATCATTTGGGAGGAGGGTTTGGGTGGTGCAGTATAAGACTGATCGCATTTTGTGTAGGTATTTCGAACGGCATTAGATTGATGAATTTTGCATCAGTTTCACAGCTGAGACATCAACTACTGATTATTAGTCAAAAATAAAATTCAATGAACAGGTCATTTCTGCATCGTGCCTCAGGTTTGACAGGCATGAAAAAAATCCAAATAATTCTGCTGATGTGCGTGTACGTGCAAGGTAAACTTCTCAATTTCGGTGTCAACTTTTGTATAACCATTTTCACCTTCAGCTCAGGCGGCTTGCACAGACAAAAACGCATGGATCTGTAGAAGGGCTATGAACCTAAACCCTCCATTTTGCCGTTTGGACCGGTTAGGCCTGTGTTGTGCTTCTTGCAGCAGTAAGTTTGAAAGAACGGTATAACTGATTTGTTTGTATATACATAACTTTAATTTAGAGCTACAGTCTACAACCACTCCTACAGCTACTGAAGGTTCTGAATCGGTTCCATCCAGTTCTCCAATTGATAGTTCCGATGAAGGTAAACTTATGGGTAATTGTGGCGTTCTATTAGTATAAGGTATTGGAATTTAGTGCAAAAAACCCCAACACCACCCAATACTGCTTGCATCTTGAGGAATTGTTAAAGTTCAATCCATTACTATACTAGCTATTAGACTGAGCTAATTGTAGAAAATCAACTAAACTTTAGCAAAATTTATGCGTAATTTACTTTAGTAGCGGTTATAAGCACACCGGTTAGTTTCCAAAATCGCGGTTCAAATTCAGTTCAGGTTCTGAGTATCCTGCCTTAGTTTTACTATTCCTAATGCTTTCTAGCGCTTCCTGAGTCTTTTCAGAACAGAAATACACGTGTTGTGTATGTTTTTAGTGACCCTTAGGAAAAAACCCGGAAAAACATCGAAGTTAAACACACCTCACATCACATACCTGTTCCTAATGATGCCTGATCCGTTATTTCACTGAAATACTATTTTTGTTCAACTGAGAAAGTGTTGGCGTATTGGATTAATCTGACTTTGCACTATACGTACGTGTGTACTATGGTTGGATGATATCGGTTTTTGCGATGCATATGATATTGCATATGAATATATGCATGCAATCTCTAGTGCATATTGATATTGCATATATCATATGCATGCAAAAATGAAATATGTGCATATTTTTTGCATATTTGCATATTTTATCAAGGCGGCCTGAAATCAATAACTAAACGTTTTCCAAGCATTTTCGAGTTTGGTTGGAATGTCTATTTATTAGACATACCTATTTTACAGACACAGACCTCATCCGGAAAAAAAACAAGAGTGGAAACACAGTTTGGCATGAAAGATCAGCTCATTTCGTAATTTTTAGATAAAAATGGTTGACATCGAGACTTTTGGCTAAATTACTGTTTGCATGTTCAAATTTGTTCTCTCTAATGTGGCATACTTAGCTGTTTGGTATTCCTGTCCTAGTTTTACAAACTAAAAAATTCAGAATTTGAAAAATCTCAGTTGAGATTTACATTCTTTGCAAGTTGAGTTTAGAGTCTCAAGCCATTCATTAGGGACCGGCACGCGAAAATTCAAAATGCACCTAGGCGAAATTCGGCTTCAGAATTGAAAAGAGCACAATTTATGCAGTCTAACAAAACAAACCGGAACGGAATTGGTTGGATAATAAGCGAGTTATGACCGTTTAACTGCGTCACCCAGCGTGCCACCTTTTCTTCCTAGAAAGTTGACCGCAGCGTGCATACCGATGACCGATGTACTTTATCAGACTGTCACTCGTAAACCCCTGCGCCGATTTTGATGGGACCGGTGTCATTCTAATCGCAATGCGATTTTCTTTTACATTTTTTATATACCAAGACTGTAGGACTGCGTCTACCACCTTTATATACCGAACAAACACCTTGGTAGCTCGAACTAGAACTGAATAGTAGAGTGTGAACTGGTATTCCTGTGTTTTCCAGGTACATTTGTATATGTAACAGCGGGGCTGGGGTTCTGCTCCCCTCCCACCGACTTGGGCCAACCCCCCCGATAGGGGAGCACCCCCCATCAAAACGATCTTTTCCACTCTCCCTCTCCGATGTTTCTGGCACAATTCTTTTACAGTTTCAGACACTACACTTACAGTTTCAGACAAGGATGAGCTGCTACAATACATGTAACAGGTGGTCTGCCCCCCCACCCGAAATATTACAGACCTTACGGATTGGCCCCCTTACTTCCTCCGATTTGTACTTTGGTGAGAAACTCTCTGGATCAGGTGTAGCGCGGGGGAATCAGGAACCGATCCCAAATAAAAATTAATGTTTTTAATCATTATTAATTATAAATTAACATGATTTATCGATAAATATCGATTATCGATTATTTTTGGAAACATTCCAAAATCGCCCAAAATAATCGTGTTGTATATCATTCGAAAGCCCTTCGCCTGGCGAGTCTAATGATCACTACATCAACATAGGGCAAGCCCCGGGGGCCTGTTTTTTTGCCAAATATATAAGTACCCCTAGAGGCGCATTAGTATAGGCAGGCTCTGGAGGGCCTGTTTTCATACATGGGCCGGGGGTGTGGGGGTATACCCCTCTCCGGCCAATACCCCCCTCGGCCGGCCATACCCCCTCCCCACCCCCCTTCCAGACGGAGAAAATTTTCGCTTATTAAAGGCAAAATAGGCGTTTTTTGGCCTTTTTTGGACCCCCCCATACCCCCTCCGGATTTTTCCGGCCCATGTATGTCTGTTTTCCAAATATAAAAATACCCCTGGAGCATACATGGGCCGAAAAAATCCGGAGGGGGGTTAGGGGGAGTTGATACCTCGGGGGGGGGGGGTCCCCCGAAAAAAGGCCGAAAAACGCCTATTTTGCCTTAAATAAGCGAAAATTTCCTCCCTCCGGGAGGGGGGGTGGGGGAGGGGGGTATGGCCGGCCGAGGGGGAGGGGTATACCCCCTTACTCCCCGGCCCATGTATGCCATACATGGGCCGGAAAAAACCGGAGGGGGGTAGGGGGGTTAGAAACCTCGGGTGGGGAATCCCCCGAAAAAAGGCCAAAAAACGCCTATTTTGCCTTAAATAAGCGAAAATTTCCTTCCTCCGGGAGGGGGGGGGGGTGGGTGGCCGAGGGGGTGGTATGGCCGGCCGAGGGGGAGGGGTATACCCCCTTACCCCCGGCCCATGTATGCCCTAGGGGTATGCATCAGTACAGGACACGCTCCTGAGGGCTTGTTTTCCAAATATAAAAATACCCCTAGGGGTATGCATCAGTATAGCGCACGTTCCGGAGTTGTATAGTCATAAGAAAGTTAATTAATTAATATCTAGTCCATTTCTGACCTTCCCTGATTCCCTCTCCCCAGCTACACCTAACCCTATCCGACTTTCGTTCGTTACTGCATTACCTTCCGTGTCTGTTTGCGTTGGAATATGCACCTCAAATTTGGGCAAAAAATATCTTTAACACTTATGAATAAACGCTGAAAATTTGAAGGAATTCCACTGACATATAAATGAAAACGAATTATATGAAGTTAACTCGAATAAGCGATTACAGGTTTTTCCGCTTTTGTACCATATTTATTGACTACACACGTTAAGCCTGAGCAGGATTCACCTTATATTGATTAGAGACGCAAAACTACTAAAGGATTGTCAAGAAGCAAAATAAAAACCATTGGCTTTGGGCTGCTCAGGATCCCCAATACGTTCGTATTCGATACCCTCTAATTTTAACGACCTCATCAACTTTAACCCAATTTCCGGGATCTTTTACGAACCTAGGACGCCAAATCTGAGTCATTTTAGTAAGAGCAACACCTAAACTAAAATTTAAGCGGGCGCACCTTTTTTATTTGTTCTTTGTTTAAGAGCAAACTTTCGTTTTCTGAAAAAATACCGATTCTGCCTATGCTTAACCATGTAAAATTTCAATCTGATTTCCGGGATCTTTGGCTGCATCGATGCCGAAAAAAAATGGCTCAAACGAAAGATGATCAATGTCTCTTTAATACCGTCGGGCGCACCTTTTGAGATCATAAACTTTTTTTTACACTGACGCTGTTTTTCCGCTTATTTTAGCCGAAAACAACCGCAGCTTAGCGTATAGCAAGGTGATTTGGGTGAATAGTTATGTTAAAATAATCAAAACAAAAAACCATAAAAAAAGAACGCGCTTTTCTAGCCGCATTTTTTTAAAAAACATGATTTTGCTCCCCGCGACACCAGTGTGGTGAAAACGTGCGAAGAAAATTAGGCACGCGGAACGGCGCAAAATTGGCCGCCGTTGCCGGTCCCTACATTCATCTCCATTCTGCAAGTGTAGAGAGAAGCTTTGATCTCTGTAAAGTACAGATTTACAGTATAAACTTGCCTCAAGGCTTTTTTATTTTAAATTTTTTATATTTAATTTGATGAAAAATTATCAAAAACGTGGCGACTATCCTAAACACAGAAATCCAGTCTGTTTGCTGTTTTGGGATGTTCATTGTGTCACCTTAGTTTGAACAATTGTGCTAAAAAGTTCAAATATTCATGCAGCAATGAGGCGTTTGCAGAAAGGGGCCGTCCATACACGACGTCGTTCCAGAGGGGGAGGGGTGGAGGTCCGCTGAAATGAGTAGGATTTTTCCTTTCAGTCAAGGTGAAAAATTGGCATTGTCAAAAATGAGGCTGGTGCCCTCTAAATATAAACCACGGTTGTATGGCCTAATTTAGGTGTTTATTGTGCTTCCTTAGTTGAGGCGATTGTAATCCATAAGTCCACTAATCGTATAACCCTGCTTTCTGTGCAAGGGATAACACCCTCATTTTTGAGAATGCTAATTTTTCACCTTGACTGAAACTAAAAATCTACTAGATCTTAACCGATTGCGTTAGAAATCTGAGCTCTTCAGGTTCTTAAGTCCATATAAAGATTCAATAACCTACAAAATTTTGGGAAAGATCCGATGAAGGGTTAGTGAGATATTTATGTTCAAAATTCACGAAT
>JASANB010005072.1:0-67500 GCA_030248155.1 Sabatieria punctata | reverse complement strand
GATGTTCCATCGATGGCTATTGAACGCCTACTTAGCCATACATGGCTACTTAGCCCTCTATGGCTACTTAGCCCTCTATGGCTACTTAGCCTTCTATGGCTACTACTCTTCCACAGCATAGCCAACTATGGCTATGTAGCCATCTATGGCTACATAGCCATCTATGGCTACGTAGCCATAGATAGCTAAAAAGGCGGGGCCTCCTCGAGTTTAGCCATAGATGGCTACATAGCCATAGATGGCTACGCATCAACATAGCCATCTATGGCTATGTAGCCATCTATGGCTAAAAGTGTGGGGCCACCTCGATTTTAGCCATAGATGGCTATGTAGCCATAGATGGCTATGTAGCCATAGTTGGCTACCGCTGTTTCACAGCATAGCCAATTATGGCTACTTAGCCATTTATGGCTATGTAGCCATCTATGGCTACGTAGCCATCTATGGCTAAAAGTGGGCGGACCCTGTTTTTGTAGTCATAGGTGGCTACATAGCCATAGATAGCTATGTTGATACGTATTTGGCTGAAAGTGAGCGGGGCCTGCCTTTGTAGTCATAGATGGCTACTTAGCCCTCTATGGCTACCCTGTTCGGGCAGACCAAACTCCGATTGGAGTAGTTTTCTGATGGTTCCCAATGAGCCCCTCGCATGACAGGACCAAATGTTATGACTTTATCGTGGTGGGACCCTAACCGGGAAGATTTGTCATCAGTAAGAAGTGCGCCAAATTCAAATCACTCAGGTACTGGCACCTTCTACTGAACCTAAATCGTCTTCATCCTCCAGGCCACCTCTGCCATTCGCTGACTTCCAGATCGTACCAGAACCACTTCGATCATCCAGCCCGCCACTCACGATTTGCACGTCATCAATCTTCACAGAAGTACTATCCCGGGAATCGGCCGATTTGGAGTCAAAGAAGGTGAAGCTGCCGATTTTCCTTCAGCTTTCCACGATTCCCACTCTTCTAGCTTCTCCACTTCTTCAACAAACTCTCTCCTTCCAGCCACACCACTTTGATCTACCTTAAATCGTCTCACTGAAGTACTATCCCGAGAATCGGCCGATTTGGAGTGGAAGAAGGTGAAGCTGCCGATTTCTCTTCAGCTTTCCACGATTCCCACTCTTCTAGCTTCTGTACATCTTCAACAAACTCTCTCCTTCCAGCCACACCACTTTTATCTACTTTAAATCGTCCCGCCGAAGTACTATCCCGAGAATCGGCCGATTTGGAGTGGAAGAAGGTGAAGCTTGCCGATTTTCCATCAGCTTTCCACGATTCCCACTCTTCTAGCTTCTGTACTTCTTCAACAAACTCTCTCCTTCCAGCCACACCACTTTGATCTACTTTAAATCGTCCCGCCGAAGTACTATCCCAAGAATCGGCCGATTTGGAGTGGAAGAAGGTGAAGCTGCTGATTTTCCTTCAGCTTTCCACGATTCCCAATCTTCTAGCTTCTGTACTTCTTTGACATGCTTTCTCCTTTGAGGCACACCTCTTCAATCCACTTCAAATTGCGCCGCCGAAGTACTAACCCGAGAATCGGCCGATTTGGAGTGTAAGAAGGTGAAGCTGCCGATTTTCCTTCAGCTTCTTCGAGGCACACCATTTCGATCCACTTCAAATCGCCCCGCCGAAGTACTATCCTGAGAATCGGCCGATTCGGAGTGGAAGAAGGTGAAGCTTCCGATTTTCCTTCAACTTTCCGTTATTTTAACTAGTGCTTCAAATAGAACGTTTGCATCAAATATGCTTACTACAGTATCCGATCCAATCGGGACCATCATATTCAGACTTAGCTAAGCGAGAGCTTTTGATTGAGTACCTACATGCCTATGTTACGAAGCAGCGTTACAAAGTTAGAAAATTGGCATAAAAAATTTGCATATTCAAAATGTCAATTTTTACGTAGCCATCTATGGCTACATAGCCATCTATGGCTACGTAGCCTTCCATGGCTAAAATGGCTCAATCGTTTTTGGCAATAAAAGGCTACATAGCCATAGATGGCTATGTAGCCATAGATGGCTATGTAAAATTCGATAGCCATCTATGGCTACTCTCAAAATGAAACTGAAATTCGGAATTTGCCGATCAGCTATTTCAGTTTCATTTTGAGAGTAGCCATAGATGGCTATCGGATTCTATGTAGCCATCTATGGCTATGTAGCCTTTTATTGCTAAAAACGATTGAGCCATTTTAGCCATGGAAGGCTACGTAGCCATAGATGGCTATGTAAAATTCGATAGCCATCTATGGCTACTCTCAAAATGAAACTGAAATTCGGAATTTGCCGATCAGCATTTCAGTTTCATTTAACCATCTATTACTACTAAAACTTACATACAAATACACATAGATGTATGTAGCCATAGATGGCTATCGGATTCTATGTAGCCATCTATGGCTACATAGCCATCTATGGCTATGTAGCCTTTTATGGCTAAAAACGATTGAGCCATTTTAGCCATGGAAGGCTACGTAGCATAGATGGCTATAAAATTCGATAGCCATCTATGGCTACTCTCAAAATGAAACTGAAATTCGGAATTTGCCGATCAGCTATTTCAGTTTCATTTTGAGAGTAGCCATAGAAGGCTATCGGAATCTATGTAGCCATCTATGGCTAAGTAGCCTTTTATGGCTAAAAACGATTGAGCCAATTTAGACATGGAAGGCTACGTAGCAATAGATGGCTAAAATCGATAGCCATCTATGGCTACTCTCAAAATGAAACTGAAATTCAGAATTTGCCGATCAGCTATTTCAGTTTCATTTTGAGAGTAGCCATAGATGGCTATCGGATTCTATGTAGCCATCTATGGCTACATAGCCATCTATGGCTATGTAGCCTTTTATGGCTAAAAACGATTGAGCCATTTTAGCCATGGAAGGCTATGTAGCCATAGATGGCTATGTAAAATTCGATAGCCATCTATGGCTACTCTCAAAATGAAACTGAAATTCGGAATTTGCCGATCAGCAATTTCAGTTTCATTTTGAGAGTAGCCATAGATGGCTATCGGATTCTATGTAGCCATCTATGGCTACATAGCCATCTATGGCTATGTAGCCTTTTATGGCTAAAAACGATTGAGCCATTTTAGCCATGGAAGGCTACGTAGCCATAGATGGCTATGTAGCCATAGATGGCTACGTAAAAATTGACATTTTGAATATGCAAATTTTTTATGCAAATTTTCTAACTTTTTAACGCTGCGTCGTAACATAGGCATGTAGGCACTCAACCAAAAGGTCTCGCTTAGCTAAGTCTGAATATGATGGTCCCGATTGGATCGGATACTGCAGTAAGCATATTTGATGCAAACTTTCTATTTGAAGCAGTAGTTAAAATAACGGAAAGTTGAAGGAAAATCGGCAGCTTCACCTCTTACCACTCCAAACTCGGCCGATTCTGGGGCAGTACTTCGGCAGGACGATTCAAAGTGGATTAGAAGTGGTGTGGCTGGAGGCCCAGTAAGCTTTGAAGCAGTATGGAAGCTACAAGACTTAAAACAATGTAAAGCTGAAGGAAAATCGGAAGCTTCACCTTCTTCCACTCCGAATCGGCCGATTCTCAGGATAGTACTTCGGCAGGGCGATTTGAAGTGGATCGAAGTGGTGTGCCTCAAAGAAGCTGAAGGAAAATCGGCAGCTTCACCTTCTTCCACTCCGAATCGGCCGATTCTCAGGATAGTACTTTGGCAGCGCGATTTGAAGTGGATCGAAGTGGTGTGCCTCGAAGGAGAAACCATGCAAAGAAGTACAGAAGCTAGAAGAGTGGGAATCGTGGAAAGCTGAAGGAAAATCGGCAGCTTCACCTTCTTCCACTCTAAATCGGCCAATTCTCAGGATAGTACTTCGGCGAAGATTGATGATGTGCAAATCGTGAGTGGCGGGCTGGATGATCGAAGTGGTTCTGGTACGATCTGGAAGTCACGAATGGCAGAGGTGGCCTGGAGGATGAAGACGATTTAGGTTCAGTAGAAGGTGCCAGTACCTGAGTGATTTGAATTTGGCGCACTTCTTACCGATGACAAATCTTCCCGGTTAGGGTCCCACCACGAAAAGTCATAACATTCGGTCCTGTCATGCGAGGGGCTCATTGGGAACCATCAGAAAACTACTCCAATCGGAGTTTGGTCTGCCTGAACAGGGTAGCCATAGAGGGCTAAGTAGCTATCTATGACTACAAAGGCAGGCCCCACTCACTTTCAGCCAAATATGTATCAACATAGCCATCTATGGCTATGTAGCCATCTATGACTACAAAAACAGGGTCCGCCCACTTTTAGCCATAGATGGCTACGTAGCCATAGATGGCTACATAGCCATAGATGGCTAAGTAGCCATAGCTGGCTATGCTGTGAAAGAGTGGTAGCCAACTATGGCTACATAGCCATCTATGGCTACATAGCTATATATGGCTATGTAGCCATCTATGGCTAAAATCGAGGAGGCCCCACATTTTTAGCCATAGATGGCTATGTAGCCATAGATGGCTATGTTGATGCATAGCCATCTATGGCTATGTAGCCATCTATGGCTAAACTCGAGGAGGCCCCGCCTTTTTAGCTATCTATGGCTATGTAGCCATAGATGGCTATGTAGCCATAGATGGCTACATAGCCATAGTTGGCTATGCTGTGGAAGAGTGGTAGCCATAGAAGGCTAAGTAGCCATAGAGGGCTAAGTAGCCATAGAGGGCTAAGTAGCCATGTATGGCTAAGTAGACGTTCAATAGCCATCGATGGAACATCATAGCCATAGTCGGAGAGGTAAGCCATGAAAGGAACCGATTCGTCTATGGCTTAGTCTCTCTGACTGACAGGTATCAGGTATTAGGTATCAGGTATTTGCCCATAAAAGTTAAAATCCGGATTTTAGCCGAAAAATCTCCCAGACTACCAATTTAGTCTCAGAAGTCAGCTGAAATCAGATTAGTCCAGTCATTTTATGATTTATTTTCGTTATGGAACTGCACAAAGTACCAAAAACTCACTCTCAACATTTTACAGGGGTGCGAAATCGCTTTGCACATCCATTTCTGGTGGTTCATTTTTGCTACTTAGGGTATGGCTTCTCATAATTTACCAATACAGTGTGTCCCTATTTGTCTTCGCCTTTATTCATTGGCTTACTCAAGATTTTGCAAAAGGAAGTATATAATTTATACATGTCTGGTTGGGCGTTGGGCCATGGCGCAATCAGGGCGAGAAAAATTCAGCAAAATGGCTTGAAAAACGCTTTTGGAAGCATTCTGAGTATAGTATAGCAGAAATTAGGAGGTTTTGTAGTCTGAAGTAGCCTGGTTGGGCAACGGCTCAAGCAGGGCGAGAAAATTTGAAAAAATTAGCCTTTCTACACGCTTTTTTAATGAACAAATCGGTCGTAAACTACCATTTGTTGCCTTCTGTTTGTACCTGATACCTGTACCTGTTTCAGTCCAAAAATACCCAAAATCAGGTAGGTACAGTTTGAAAGTACCCGATCAGGTATCAGGTAGGTATCAGGTGGGTATTGCAAATCTACCTGATAATCAGGTACAGGTACGGGTATACCTGATCCACAGTAGCTGTGACAGTACATTGCAGGTTATCGTATACCAAGTGTCGGTATGACATGTAAAAATGTACAGTAACTGTACTTTGACGGCAAAGCGAGAGAACAAGAAGTGATCGTAGCGAGGCGGCAAGCAGATGGTGACAAATCGGTTGAGAGCGATGGCATGCAGCAGAAACAAGTAGGGAAACCAACTGAGAGCGTGGTGAGTGCTGCCCACTATTCTGTTGAGCCTAAATCACTCAGCAACTCTACTATATCTCATTGATTGAGTATACAATACCAGTACGGTACGGTGTCGGCCAGACCAGCTACAGTGGCTATGCCGGCAGCCGCCTGTCCAGTTAGTGCCACCATGTCTGCCAAGCCCAAATGAAACATCAGCTGAATCACCTTCATGTTAGTCAGGCTTAGACCACACCTTTTCATTGAGTTTTTGAAACTTCCGTTAGCTGTATTCTATGCATGCGCTACATATAGCAGGGATGAACATTTTTCCGAAAAAAAAAAACATCGGCCTGTTTTTTTTCAGTTTTTTCCCGTTTTTTTCCAAAACCGCAGAAAAAACTTCAGCTCAAGCTCTGAGTATCCTAGCCTGGTTTTATGATTCCTAACGCCTTCCTGAGTCTTTTCTGAACAGAAATACACGTCTTACGTAGATGTAAATCACGAAACAGTCTCTGACAGGCGCCATCATAAACGCTGTATGCAAATTTTCTTACAGCAGTTTGCCTTTTGGTTTTAGATTGGCAAATTTGGTCTTTTCTGTTGTTTTTCTAACAGTTTTGAGTCAGTGTGGCCTATTACACATCGCAAAACTCCATTTTTTAACTGAAAAATGACATAGCTATTTATAGCTTGAGTTATTTCCGCTATTTATGTTTTTTCCGACCTTCAGAAAAAACCGGTTTTTCTTTTCGGAAAAAAACGAAAAAACATCAGAAAAAGCACACCTCATATCCCTGCTCTTACAGCATGTGCTAGAGTCTAAATTTGGCAAATTTCGCCTGAGCTGGGCTAAAATTTGCGATTTAGCTTCTGAAACCTAGATTGTACGATTTCTTTGAAGTCTAGAGAGAAAAAGAGATTTATATAGAAAACTTACTTGAAAACAGGAGTGGTCTTTCAATTCAGCATCTTTGCGTATCACCCACAGGCAGGGCAGGTAGGCGGCAACTTCGGCAAGCGATAGCAGAGTGGCCGTTGTTCCAATCAGCACGTCGTCAGTGCTGTAGGTTGTGTTCATACTGTACTGTATGAGTGCTTTTCGTCTCGACAAATAAGTTTGATCACCGTTTGTCTGTCTGGGGAACGGCTAATTAGGCGCGTATCTATGTATTAGCCAAGCTCGTTATAAAAACAGTTTTAGAACTTAATTGTCATTGCCAACCGAGATCGGGCAGACATGTATAGTGGGGGGTCGGCGGAATCGGCCGATATGGTGTGCGTTGGACATCCCTATGGCCCCAAAGTAAAACCCTAAAACAGTTCCACCCAACTCCCTCTGGGTACCCAGCAATGGCCATCCATGGTTCTCTATGATGAAGGCAATTTTCTATAATAAAACTCCAAAACACCCCTCACGGAAATGACCTTTTCTCTGGGGGGCGAGCAAACTCAGACACGTGCTATGCAGCGTTCGAAAGCTCACATCATGAGCTTTCAGAATCTGTAATAAAATTTATGGCGTTTTTTGTTGTTTCAAAAATAATCGATCGCGAAATATCCATTAATCACGATTTTATCAGTTTTCAGCAGCCAAATAAAATGGTTTCGCATGAAAATTTAATGAGCATACTAGGTTTTCTGACACGGCAAATTCAACGGCGTGATCCATTTGTGCATAGGATCATGTGATCAATCGATAGCCAGCAATGGCCATCCATGGTTCTCTCTGATGAGGGCCATTTTCCGTAGTAATACTCCAAAACACCCCCCACGGAAATGACCTTTTCTCTGGGGGGCGAGCAAACTCAGACCCGTGCTATGCAGCGTTCGAAAGCTCACATCATGGGCTTTCAGAATCTGCAATAAAATTTATGGCGTTTTTTGTTGTTTCAAAAATAATCGATCGCGAAATATCCATTAATCACGATTTTATCAGTTTTCAGCAGCCAAATAAAATGGTTTGGCATGAAAATTTGATGAGCATACTAGGTTTTCTGACACGGCAAATTCAATGGCGTGATCCATTTGTGCATAGGATCATGTGATCAATCGATAGCCAGCAATGGCCATCCATGGTTCTCTCTGATGAGGGCCATTTTCCGTAGTAATACTCCAAAACACCCCCCACGGAAATGACCTTTTCTCTGGGGGGCGAGCAAACTCAGACCCGTGCTATGCAGCGTTCGAAAGCTCACATCATGGGCTTTCAGAATCTGCAATAAAATTTATGGCGTTTTTTGTTGTTTCAAAAATAATCGATCGCGAAATATCCATTAATCACGATTTTATCAGTTTTCAGCAGCCAAATAAAATGGTTTGGCATGAAAATTTGATGAGCATACTAGGTTTTCTGACACGGCAAATTCAATGGCGTGATCCATTTGTGCATAGGACCATGTGATCAATCGATAGCCAGCAATGGCCATCCATGGTTCTCTCTGATGAGGGCCATTTTCCGAAGTTAAACTCCAAAACACCCCCCACGGAAATGAACGTTTCTCTGGGGGGCGAGCAAACTCAGACCCGTGCTATGCAGCGTTCGAAAGCTCACATCATGGACTTTCAGAATCTGTAATAAAATTTATGGCGTTTTTTGTTGTTTCAAAAATAATCGATCGCGAAATATCCATTAATCACGATTTTATCAGTTTTCAGCAGCCAAATAAAATGGTTTGGCATGAAAATTTAATGAGCATACTAGGTTTTCTGACACGGCAAATTCAATGGCGTGATCCATTTGTGCATAGGACCATGTGATCAATCGATAGCCAGCAATGGCCATCCATGGTTCTCTCTGATGAGGGCCATTTTCCGTAGTAAAACTCCAAAACACCCCCCACGGAAATGACCTTTTCTCTGGGGGGCGAGCAAACTCAGACCCGTGCTATGCAGCGTTCGAAAGCTCACATCATGGGCTTTCAGAATCTGTAATAAAATTTATGGCGTTTTTTGTTGTTTCAAAAATAATCGATCGCGAAATATCCATTAATCACGATTTTATCAGTTTTCAGCAGCCAAATAAAATGGTTTGGCATGAAAATTTAATGAGCATACTAGGTTTTCTGACACGGCAAATTCAATGGCGTGATCCATTTGTGCATAGGACCATGTGATCAATCGATAGCCAGCAATGGCCATCCATGGTTCTCTCTGATGAGGGCCATTTTCCGTAGTAAAACTCCAAAACACCCCTCACGGAAATGACCTTTTCTCTGGGGGGCGAGCAAACTCAGACCCGTGCTATGCAGCGTTCGAAAGCTCACATCATGGGCTTTCAGAATCTGTAATAAAATTTATGGCGTTTTTTGTTGTTTCAAAAATAATCGATCGCGAAATATCCATTAATCACGATTTTATCAGTTTTCAGCAGCCAAATAAAATGGTTTGGCATGAAAATTTAATGAGCATACTAGGTTTTCTGACACGGCAAATTCAATGGCGTGATCCATTTGTGCATAGGACCATGTGATCAATCGATAGCCAGCAATGGCCATCCATGGTTCTCTCTGATGAGGGCCATTTTCCGTAGTAAAACTCCAAAACACCCCCCACGGAAATGACCTTTTCTCTGGGGGGCGAGCAAACTCAGACCCGTGCTATGCAGCGTTCGAAAGCTCACATCATGGGCTTTCAGAATCTGCAATAAAATTTATGGCGTTTTTTGTTGTTTCAAAAATAATCGATCGCGAAGTATCCATTAATCACGATTTTGTCAGTTTTCAGCAGCCAAATAAAATGGTTTGGCATGAAAATTTAATGAGCATACTAGGTTTTCTGACACGGCAAATTCAATGGCGTGATCCATTTGTGCATAGGATCATGTGATCAATCGGTAATCAGTACTTGACCCATTATTGATTTTCTTCTTGTGCATCCAATACAACCACACAGACCAGATGTTAAGAGATTTTGGGCATGCTGATTTCGATTATGTTATCCATTAATAGCCATGATCTCTGTGTCAATCAATATCTGATATCGATCGGCTATAAATTATCGATTTTTTGTTACACAACCGATACACCCAGACCAGATGATAGAGTTTTTCTCGCATATAGTATGGTATGTATAGTACATTAGTTCAGTTACACAGCATCATGTACGTAAGTGTGGATGTAATTTGAGTTGTTCTTGAAGTGTGACAACTGTCGGGTTCTCACGCACTGAAAACAGTTGGTAAGGTACACACGCAGAAATAAGCTATGTGTGGTAGTAGTTATGAACGATATCATGGTTAATCGGCATGCAAGAAAACCACTAACATTATTAGCCTGTGTAGTTGGAATATCTGCTCGAAAAAATCGATAATCAATCGATATTGATTATCGAATTAAAACGCGTTGATAGCTCTAGAACGATATCATGGTTGAAATTGGCATGCTAGAAAACCACTAACATTATTAGCCCCATCGATAATTGATCAAATATCGATTATCGATTGATCACGTGATCATAGCTGTAAATTGATGTCGCGAATGAATTTGGCGTAGCAGAAAACCCCCAATTTGGTAATCCCTTTTTCCTTCTTAGCTGATTTAGTCAGGTGCAGAAAACTGATAAAATCGTGATAAATCGATACTTCGGGATCGATTATTTTTGAAACAACAAAAAACGCCATAAATTTTATTACAGATTCTGAAAGCCCATGATGTGAGCTTTCGAACGCTGCATAGCACGGGTCTGAGTTTGCTCGCCCCCCAGAGAAAAGGTCATTTCCGTGAGGGGTATTTGGAGTTTTACTACGGAAAATGGCCCTCATCAGAGAGAACCATGGATGGCCATTGCTGGCTATCGATTGATCACAAGGTCCTATGCACAGAGGGATCACGCCATTGAATTTGCCGTGTCAGAAAACCTGGTATGCTCATTAAATTTTCATGCCAAACCATTTTATTTGGCTGCTGAAAACTGATAAAATCGTGATTAATGGATATTTCGCGACCGATTATTTTTGAAACAACAAAAAACGCCATAAATTTTATTGCAGATTCTGAAAGCCCATGATGTGAGCTTTCGAACGCTGCATAGCACGGGTCTGAGTTTGCTCGCCCCCCAGAGAAAAGGTCATTTCCGTGGGGGGTGTTTTGGAGTATTACTACGGAAAATGGCCCTCATCAGAGAGAACCATGGATGGCCATTGCTGGCTATCGATTGATCACATGGTCCTATGCACAAATGGATCACGCCATTGAATTTGCCGTGTCAGAAAACCTAGTATGCTCATTAAATTTTCATGCCAAACCATTTTATTTGGCTGCTGAAAACTGATAAAATCGTGATTAATGGATATTTCGCGATCGATTATTTTTGAAACAACAAAAAACGCCATAAATTTTATTACAGATTCTGAAAGCCCATGATGTGAGCTTTCGAACGCTGCATAGCACGTGTCTGAGTTTGCTCGCCCCCCAGAGAAACGTTCATTTCCGTGAGGGGTGTTTGGAGTTTTACTACGGAAAATGGCCCTCATCAGAGAGAACCATGGATGGCCATTGCTGGCTATCGATTGATCACATGGTCCTATGCACAAATGGATCACGCCATTGAATTTGCCGTGTCAGAAAACCTAGTATGCTCATTAAATTTTCATGCCAAACCATTTTATTTGGCTGCTGAAAACTGATAAAATCGTGATTAATGGATATTTCGCGATCGATTATTTTTGAAACAACAAAAAACGCCATAAATTTTATTGCAGATTCTGAAAGCCCATGATGTGAGCTTTCGAACGCTGCATAGCACATGTCTGAGTTTGCTCGCCCCCCAGAGAAACGTTCATTTCCGTGGGGGGTGTTTTGGAGTTTTACTACGGAAAATGGCCCTCATCAGAGAGAACCATGGATGGCCATTGCTGGCTATCGATTGATCACATGGTCCTATGCACAAATGGATCACGCCATTCAATTTGCCGTGTCAGAAAACCTAGTATGCTCATCAAATTTTCATGCCAAACCATTTTATTTGGCTGCTGAAAACTGATAAAATCGTGATTAATGGATATTTCGCGATCGATTATTTTTGAAACAACAAAAAACGCCATAAATTTTATTGCAGATTCTGAAAGCCCATGATGTGAGCTTTCGAACGCTGCATAGCACATGTCTGAGTTTGCTCGCCCCCCAGAGAAACGTTCATTTCCGTGGGGGGTGTTTTGGAGTTTTACTACGGAAAATGGCCCTCATCAGAGAGAACCATGGATGGCCATTGCTGGCTATCGATTGATCACATGGTCCTATGCACAAATGGATCACGCCATTGAATTTGCCGTGTCAGAAAACCTAGTATGCTCATTAAATTTTCATGCCAAACCATTTTTTTTAGCTGCTGAAAACTGATAAAATCGTGATTAATGGATATTTCGCGATCGATTATTTTTGAAACAACAAAAAACGCCATAAATTTTATTACAGATTCTGAAAGCTCATGATGTGAGCTTTCGAACGCTGCATAGCACGGGTCTGAGTTTGCTCGCCCCCCAGAGAAAAGGTCATTTCCGTGAGGGGTGTTTTGGAGTTTTACTATGGAAAATGGCCTTCATCATAGGGAACCATGGATGGCCATTGCTGGGTACCCAGAGGGAGTTGGGCGGAACTGTTTTAGGGTTTTACTTTGGGGCCATAGGGATGTCCAACGCACACCATATCGGCCGATTCCGCCGACCCCCCACTATACATGTCTGCCTGATGGCCGCCCGATCTCGGTTGACAATGACAATTAATCCCCCCCCCCCCCTCCCAAATCCCCCAGCCCCAAAGACAAAACCTAAAAATCCTGTCAGAAGTGCAAAAATTCCCTATAAAACCCTATTTATTGGTTTAAAATGTGCAGAAAATCCTATTTTTTATTAAAAACGTGCAAAAAACATGTTTTTGCTTTAAAACATGCAAAAAAGTTCTATTTTACTCGACAGAATAGAGCTAAAATGCGTATCTGGAACCCTATTTAGAGATTTTGAAACAAAAATTAGGGCACTGAAACCCTGTTTAGGGTTTTTGAGACCCAAATTAGGGCTCCGGAACCCACCCTATTTAGGGCTTTTGAAACCCAAATTAGGGTTCCGGAACCCTACTTTGGGCCTCCAGAAACCCTGTTTAGTCTCTGTGAAACCCAAATTAGGGTTCCGGAACCCTATTTGGGCCTCCAGAAACCCTGTTTAGTCTCTGTGAAACCCAAATTAGGGTTCCGTAACCCTATTTAGGGTTTTTGAAACCCAAAGTAGGGTTCCGGAACCCTATTTAGGGTTTCAGAAACTCAAATTAGGGTTCCGGAACCCTATTTAGGGTTTCAGAAACCCAAATTAGGGTTCCGTAACCCTATTTAGGGTTTTTGAAACCCAAAGTAGGGTTCCGGAACCCTATTTAGGCTTTCAGGTACCCAAGACAGGGTTTCGGAACACTATTTAGGGTTTCTGAAACCCTAAATAGGGTTCCGGAGGCATTACTTTGGGTTTCTGAAACCCTAACTAGGGTTCCGGAACCCTATTTAGGGCTTTTGAAATGCTAAATTACGGTATATAAGTCTTGAAACCCTGAATTTTAGCAGTTTGTAACCCAAAATAGGGTTTCAGAAAACCCCCCCAGAATTCGGCTGGGGGGGGGGGGTTTGCCGAAAATCGGGCCTGGGGGGGCTAAACCCCCCAAACCCCCCCTCCTACATGTATGATTTTAGCGAGGGAAGAGAGGCAATATCAGAATGGATCAACTGTCTTCTTTCATTTTTGAACGAAATGTTGAGAAAATTGCACGAGATTAAAGCAAGCA
Organism: Sabatieria punctata; assembly: GCA_030248155.1. Lineage (NCBI taxonomy): Eukaryota > Metazoa > Nematoda > Chromadorea > Araeolaimida > Comesomatidae > Sabatieria > Sabatieria punctata. The sequence continues at coordinate 54,007 of JASANB010005072.1, read as the reverse complement.
CTGAGATTATGCTCATAGTTACTGCATGCAGATTTCTTTGATTTCTCACGTATACTTGCATAATTTTAGTCGTGTAAATGTACTACAATGTAGCAGATCCATCAATACGCGCAGGGGATGTCCACAAGGAGGGGTTTTATCTCCCCTACTTTGGATACTCCTTGCTGATAGCCTGTTGGTGCGTCTAAACGACTCATCGTTGTATGCCCTGGGCTATGCGGATGATGGAGTAGTTCTCGTGGTAGGGAAATTCTTGGACACTGTATGTGACCTCATGCAGAGGGCACTTATGGTTGTCCAAGGATGGTGTGAAGAAGAAGGTCTGGCTGTACAGCCGGACAAGTTAGAGCTGATCCTTTTCACAAGGAAACGGCTGCTAACTGGGCTTAAGCTCCCTAAGATCTATGGGAAGCGGCTCCAGTTAGTAAAGCGAGTAAAATATCTGGGAGTCTATTTGGACTCCCGATTAGATTGGGCAGTTCACCTTGAAACCAGATGCTCCAAGGCCAGAGCAGCTTTCTGTCAAGCCAAACGAGCTGTTGGGAAGAATTGGGGACTGTCTCCTAAGGTGGTCAAGTGGCTCTATGTTGTGACCATTAGACCTATGATAGCTTTTGCTGCTGTGGTGTGGTGGAAACGGACAAACCTGGAATGCGCAAAAGCACAGCTGGGCCGTTTACAACGACTGGCGTGTCTATGCATAACAGGGGCTCTACAAACAACACCCACAGCAGCAATGGAAGTTCTGTTGTGTCTTCCACCGCTACACACTTGGATTCAAGTGGAAGCGATGGCGACCTGCTACAGACTTAAAAGTACTATGCAGTGGCACAGGGTAGGTCGTGGTCATTGTAGTGTTTGGGCACAATTGTGCGATTTATCGCCACTGTACCAATTCCCAAGTGACCAACAACTACCCAATTACGTGTTTGATAAGAAATATCAGGTCGACTTCCCGAGTAGGGAGGTCTGGCAGGGTAATACTCCTAATGCAACCGACACTCTCTACTGTTATACGGATGGTTCCAGGTTAACAGGTTTAGAGAATTCGGGAGCAGGAGTATTTATACAGAGACTGGGGGTAGAGGATTCCTTTCCCCTGGGAAAGTATGCAACAGTTTTCCAGGCGGAGGTCTATGCTATACTGAACTGCGCCAGGACTCCTGGATTAGTTAACTGTCTAGAGCAGAAGATCTGTATTTGCTCAGATAGTCAAGCAGCTCTAAGAGCAATAGTATCTCCACGCGTCAACTCTAAGTTGGTTGCAGAGTGTGTTAGGGAACTACAACGACTGGCGCTTCGCAAGAAGCTACAGCTGATGTGGGTACCTGGACACTCGGAAGTGGAGGGAAATGATCAGGCTGACCGACTAGCTCGGGCAGCTGCTGAGTTGCCACTTATAGGGCCGGAACCGGCCCTTGGCATCTCAGTTAGGAAAGTGAGGACAGATTTAAGAAGTTGGGCAAAGAACCAGCTGCAAACTGCCTGGGATCTACGAACCGACTGTAGGCAATCTAAGCAGTTCATTCTGGGACCCAGATTGGTGGTGACCAGAGAATTACTTAGTCTTAGTAGAAGGGAACTGAAACTGGTGGTCGGTTGGTTAACTGGACACAGTAGTAACCTTAATAGACATCTCAGCATCATGGGCTTGGTGGATGATCCAACATGCTCATTTTGCTTAGAGGAGGAGGAAACGCCTGAACATTTGGTCACAGAATGTGATGCATTGGCTGGACGTAGACAAGCTATTCTGGGCAGTAGATATCTTACCACCCAGGACCTGAGCGATGTAACCGTTAGGGACCTCCTGAGGTTGATTAAAGCCTCGGGTATACCTAACCGCTAGATATCCCCCAAGGCTGGTTGAGCCTTGCGTTGGTGATAGTATCCGAAATGAAGAGAGATGATATGGGGTAATGAAATGGACATGTTGGTCTGATCATAGGGCCGTACAGGCCCCCCCAATATATCGGATCGGATCGGATCGGTGGGTCTTAGCGACCTTTTTTTGGGCTCAAAACAGGGTTTTGAGGACTAAAAATCCGGTAAAAATCCTGTCAGAAGTGCAAAAATTCCCTATAAAACCCTATTTATTGGTTTAAAATGTGCAGAAAATCCTATTTTTTATTAAAAACGTGCAAAAAACATGTTTTTGCTTTAAAACATGCAAAAAAGTTCTATTTTACTCGACAGAATAGAGCTAAAATGCGTATCTGGAACCCTATTTAGAGATTTTGAAACAAAAATTTTAGGGCACTGAAACCCTGTTTAGGGTTTTTGAGACCCAAATTAGGGCTCCGGAACCCACCCTATTTAGGGCTTTTGAAACCCAAATTAGGGTTCCGGAACCCTACTTTGGGCCTCCAGAAACCCTGTTTAGTCTCTGTGAAACCCAAATTAGGGTTCCGGAACCCTATTTGGGCCTCCAGAAACCCTGTTTAGTCTCTGTGAAACCCAAATTAGGGTTCCGTAACCCTATTTAGGGTTTTTGAAACCCAAAGTAGGGTTCCGGAACCCTATTTAGGGTTTCAGAAACTCAAATTAGGGTTCCGGAACCCTATTTAGGGTTTCAGAAACCCAAATTAGGGTTCCGTAACCCTATTTAGGGTTTTTGAAACCCAAAGTAGGGTTCCGGAACCCTATTTAGGCTTTCAGGTACCCAAGACAGGGTTTCGGAACACTATTTAGGGTTTCTGAAACCCTAAATAGGGTTCCGGAGGCATTACTTTGGGTTTCTGAAACCCTAACTAGGGTTCCGGAACCCTATTTAGGGCTTTTGAAATGCTAAATTACGGTATATAAGTCTTGAAACCCTGAATTTTAGCAGTTTGTAACCCAAAATAGGGTTTCAGAAAACCCCCCCCCAGAATTCGGCTGGGGGGGGGGGGGGTTGCCGAAAATCGGGCCTGGGGGGGCTAAACCCCCCAAACCCCCCCCCTCCTACATGTATGATTTTAGCGAGGGAAGAGAGGCAATATCAGAATGGATCAACTGTCTTCTTTCATTTTTGAACGAAATGTTGAGAAAATTGCACGAGATTAAAGCAAGCACTGAGATTATGCTCATAGTTACTGCATGCAGATTTCTTTGATTTCTCACGTATACTTGCATAATTTTAGTCGTGTAAATGTACTACAGTTCATAAATTGCAAGTAAAAAGACCCCCCCCCCCAAAAAAAAAATAAGCCGACCTGGGCTAATGTTTGGTTTCAACATTTTGTTTGTGTGATTGCGTGAATTGGCAGTTTTGGCATCTAAAATGCGTGAAAAGAAGCAAAACATGATGAAAAACAAGGAAAATTGAGGGAATCAAGACAGTGAATGAAAAATGCAATGTCATTTTTCTACGATCACAATACTGTTGCTAAGTAAATTATAGTTATAATTTTAATTATATTTTTTAGAAATTTACTAAAGTCCATTTCAAAATTCAGTGCACTCGGCGTTTTTTGCGACTAACTTCTTATCGGCGCGTCGGAGCGCTTTGGGCCTCATGACCAAAGTTGTAGACAAGGTCGAGCTGTCTGTACTGTGGTGCAACCTAATCTGCGCAATGTTCCCTTGTAATGCTAATTTGCGCAAGGGAAAAAATCGGCTTTTTCTATAGTTGAGCTGAATGCGATTGTTTTAGTGAATCAGAATCTAGAGTTCACGAGGATTTCAAAAATGTATTCATATTGCTTCTAGCTAAACGGTTCCAGAGATATACACCGTCGAAGTTGGCCGAAAATGCTAAAAATGGCGATTTTTGGCGATTTTCAGATTTCTGGGGGGGATTGAAATAACTCTGGACCAACTCCGCCGGTTCCGCTGAAATTCACAGCTATGGTGTAAAATATAGTCTTACGTCGATTGAGACACATGAGAACCCTGAAAAATTGACCCTGATACCGTAATCCCGATTTTTTCAACTTTAGGTCATTTCATTTTTTTTGCTGGTATGTAAAAGCTTAACCCCTCCACTGTGGTTAAAAATGTACTCTACAGTGTTTTGAATCGATTTCAGCCTATTCTGAAGCCATTCGGATACTGTAGTGTGTGGTGTGGTCCTGGCACGAAAACTGCATTTTGTCAGTTTACGTGGTTTCTGCTTTAAGGAAATGCTGGATGGAGTAGGAACTAAGGGTTTTCATGGTCAGGGAATCCATTGCTGACACAACTGTAATTACTGGAATACTGCATTTTGAGGTCCCAACAAGTAAATTGTTTGGTAAGTAAATTATAATTAAATTATATTTCAAATAAATTTACTTAGCAACAGTAGGTCACAATTAATTGACAAACAGCGTTGAAAGATTGCATTTGCAACCCAGGCCGTCGAAAGTCAGCAATGGCAAGTAGATAAATGGGGACCAAACCTTAGCTGTCTTGCACACACCGACAGCAAAAGGTGAGGGTTGTTGTTAAGGAGGCTGCCGGACCTTGTGTCTCTTCCTGCTCTATAGCAGTTGGCTACTCCTAGTCCGAAAGGACAAAAAGTTACAACAACAACAAAAACAACAACTTAACCGAAACAGGCGGAAAAAATGAAATTTCCATGAATGGGCTTACATGTATGTTATTTTCGGCTCCAATGTGGAGGGCCAAAAAGTGCCAAAACCGAAAACTTGGGCTTATTTACTGTAAAACTCGACTTAAACATGAATAAAACGGTACTGTTTTGCGATAATATGAGAGACGGCCGAGCCCTCGAAAAAAGCCTCCCAACATTTTAATGAAAATGAGCTTTTCCTATGTGATGTTAGTACGGCACATACGTACGACAGAAAACCTCGTCAAGTATGATGAACGAATGGAGTATAAAACTACAAGAGGAGGACTAAAGTTGCGAACAAAGTTTGGTGAATATAGTAATCTGGGCGTTTTTTAAACCAATACCAACGTGAAATTAATAAGCCGCGCTTTCTAGCAAGCCGCGCGTCCAACAACATCCAACGGCTTTGGCAAGATTTTTTCTAAATTGGTTGGCGGAATTTGGTTGATAAATGGGACTGTTTCTTGGTCGCTGTTATGGAGGTTCTACTGAATATATTAAGGTCAAGATAAGAAGAAGAAGCCCAGGAGATACTTATCAGTGACGCACACCAGCGCTAATAATCACGATATTAACCGACCACGCACTGCTTTCAAAGAAGAATCCATAAAAGTTTCCACATGCCCCCAAACTACGTACAATGATATCGTGTTTTGCACTCAGAACACAACATCTACATACTACAATAACTGAAAGAAAAATCGTTCAAAAATCGAGAGATACCTGCTAATTTTTCAGTGTTCTCGTTTTTAGCAAGAAAAATGGTACTATGACACCAAAATATTTGCAATTTTGGGTCAGTCTTTTAATTTATTTACAAATTTTACAGCGAGCCCAATTTTGTGGTTTTTAGCCCTGAATTTTTCTTTCGGTAATTCTTGAACCATTATAAGTAAAATTTTTAGTTGTATCTGACTGAATCCAAACAGGCACATTGAGCAAGTTTTGAATAAAAGTTCCAGTTTTAAGCATTTTCAGTATTGAGCCGTCATCGCCTTCCCTGAAATTTTTCCTCACAAGCAGGCATAGCTATTATTGTGGGCAGGTATTGAAAAAGTACCTAATATCAGGTATCAGGCAGGTACAGGTATTTCAAAAATACCCAATCAGGTATCAGGTATTTTCCCATAAAAAGTTAAAATCCGGATTTTAGCCGAAAAACCGCTCAAATAGCTCAAACTATCGATTTAGGCTCAAAAGGCAGCTAAAATCACATTAGTTCCAGTCATTTTAGGATTTTTTCCTTATGAAACTACACAAAATGCTAAAAACGCTATTTTTAGCTCGAGTAGTTTTCCCCGCAAAATAGGTTTTATTCGACCTTAGGAGAAGAAAAACGAAAAAACACCTCACGTCACATCGCTGTGGAGACAATAGGTCATCAAGTAAACAACCTCTCTAGAAAATTATCTATTGCAAGCATGAACGTAAGCAGGTCATAAAGCAGTAGTACCAAGCAAGCAGCAATATGTTGACAGCTGCCTTTCAAAAAATGAAAATTCGTCGAATAAAATCAAATGGCCGAATGTTAAGTAGTGTAAAGGACAATCGATTTAACCCGAGAGGCGCAACATAATCTAAACGGGTTGGCACTACAAACTAAAATATTTTTGGTGGGTGGTATTACATTTGTCTGTTTGTTTAGATTCCACTGTCCTTTCGGACAGCTCAGGACACCCCGCGCTCTTATCAGAGCCTTTCAATGGAGTGCCCTGCCTACAAACATCCCTCCCCTTTGCTGTCATAGACTGCAACGGCAGCTCGGGTTCGGTTCCCATTTCCCTACTGGCCATCACCGGCTTTCGGTGGTCTGGGTTGGGCTTTAGTCCGACTATTTCCAGTCGCTTCGACCGGTTTCGAACCCACAAACAACCGCTCTCGCAGATGCCGGGGGCCGCCGTGACACACTGGATAGCGTAAACTAGCCGTGGCCAAGACGCGACTTAACGACTTAACGCGACTTACATAACGATTAAGAGAGTCAGTCTCTGATTCGGTCCAGTCTTCACTTGAGGGTAGGCGGGTGGTCAGACCGCGAAAAGAATCTCTGTCGCACAGAGAGCTGAGAATTGAGCTGTAATGCAGCTTGAACAGCTTCTGAAAAGGATTCTGCCCGACCCGAGAATCGGCTCTCTGAAAGTCGTCTGTAAGTGGTCTGCTAAAGTTAAAAGTTCCGATTATTTTCAAAGGGTGTACAAAGATGCCCTTACGTAGTTTGGCCACCTCGAAACCATTTTAAAGAATCTGCAACAATTGATTGACAGTTGACACAGAGCCGGAAAATAGATTCATGTCAGCCTGCAGCTACGTATTTTGCGCAATTGCGACCGAAAAGTGTTTTTAGTCAGCATGAATTGAAACTAAAAAAAGCGGAAAAAAGTACTCAAACGACTCCCAGTTGATGGTAAATGTATGTAAAAATTTGGTAAAAGTCAGTTTTGGTTTGGTTTAGCGCTGCCATACAGGCAGGCACCGTACTTTATAACTGGGAAAGTATAACCGCATTTTAGTCAGTCTCACTTATTCTTGGAGAGCACCTAAAGTGAAAATCTTCAACAAATACGACCGATACGGTACCAGACGACTGCTCCCAACATACAGATTATAGTTGTACACAAAACGTCCAATTACTGAGAAGATCATTCCAGAAATCAATACGTTGGGAAAAATAATACCTGAGCATGTCAGTAGGTCTTAACTGAAATGTATCCCCATTAATTTCAATCATCCTTGAAAGACGGATTAAAAAGGCAAAAATAATAATGCGCCCTCGCAACACCTAGTAACCAAAATATTGCTGACATTTGAGCCCAATGATAGATTTGTGCACACCAACACTGGATAGATATGATGTGACCAATTTGCTACAGATTAAAGCATGCCTATAATTTTGTCCAAAAAATTTCAATTGAAAAACTGACCAAAAATGTTAACACTTGAAACACTAATCTACGCAGCGAATCTTCTGTTTCATTCAATCCAAAATATCGATCAAACAAACAGAACAGGTCTGTTGTGCCTAACAAACAGGTGCCGCGCGCGTTTGTATGCCGGTCGATCTGAGTAAGTCGATAAGATCAGAGCCCAGTTAGGAGGCCAGACTTTGCCAGTATCTCCTCTCTTATCTTTCACCTGCTCGTACATTAGTATAGAATTGGTGTTACTTTCGTACGTACTGTTTCACAAATTTCTAATACTTTCTTCCAACAAATGGCCGACCAGAATGGTTCCAATTGCGAGACGACCAGGGAACACCCCCGACAGCTGATTCCTGAGTTGTTGCGACAATTCTACCACCTGGGCTGGGTGTCTGGCACCGGCGGAGGCATCAGCATAAGACAAGGAGACGAAATCTTTATAGCCCCTTCTGGAGTGCAGAAAGAACGAGTACAATCTGAAGATTTGTTCGTACAAACTATTGACGGTCTGGATGTTTGTGAACCGAAGAACAAAACCCTTAAACGAAGTGAATGTACACCACTTTTTATGAACGCCTACTGTTTGAGGAGTGCCGGTGCGGTTATACACAATCACTCCAAGTGGGCTAACTTGGTGACGTGGCTGTTTGAAGGACCGGAATTTAGGTAAGGCTATTGCTATATATTTATTTAACTAGATCTTTTACTAGGCAGTTAATAGTTTTCGCGTCGTCGCACCGTTCGCGGCCGCAGCCGTATAACTGGGCGTCGATCTTTGAAAGCAGTAGGTTTGGACTGCATCGCAACAATTTTTTGCTTTTTTGAAACAGAAAAACTCCAACACATTGTTAGGTTAAACTTTATTGTTAATTTATTAGTATAATACAAAGTTTGAAATTTTTGGGACGCACATAGTATACAACAAACATAACACACAAATTAGGATAGGGTGGGGCATTTAAATAACTGAAGCAACATTTTCTGTCCATTTTGCGAATTCGTATGGTTCTTGTCTAACATTTCTTATGTTATTTATTGCCTTGCTTCTGGTCAAAAGCTTGTTTAGCAATAGTAAGTTTTGCGATAAGTCTGATTAAAACAGATTCAATTGAAAGAATGCTTTTCGTACTTCTACAAGCTTACAATATGTATTTGAGAATTAAGGCAAATAGCATCCATTTTTGAGTGTTTGGCTTCTTGGAGTGACTAGCAAACTCCAATACATTCTACCTACAGTATGCTGGATCTGGTTGCGGATGTTACAATACCATACAGTACATGGGCATGTGATATCTGATCCCCCAACTTGGCTCGACACACTCCACTCCACTGGACCCCCACCCACTCTTCTGAAACGCACTTTGGGTTAGGTGCAACTGGGGTGGGGGAATATGAGAAGGTCAGAAATGGGACTATATATTAATTAACTAACTTCCTTATGACTATATAAACTCCGGACCGTGCTCTATACTGATGCGTCATGCGTCTCTAGGGGTACCTTATAGTTGGCAAATCAGTCCCCCTGGGGTTGTCGCTAGGGGTACCTTTATAGTTGGCAAATCAGTCCCCTGCCCTATGCTGATGCAGTGATCATTAGACTCGTCAGCCCAAGGGCTTTCAGATGATAACATGTAACATGACCATATTTGGACGATTTTGAAATTTTGGAATTTTGCCAAAATATAATAGATAATCGATATAATAATTATAATTAATTATGATCATAAAATCATTAATTTCTGTTTGGGATCGGTTCCTGATTTCCCCCGCCCAGCTACACCTGATCCCCTACTTTTCTTCCTAGTAACAAACAGACCCATCCATCCATTCACCGTTATAGGATAACAAGTCAAGAGATGATCAAGGGCATAAGGGACCAGCAGTCAGGAAAAGCGCTTCGCTACGACCAGGAACTCGTTGTTCCCATAATTGACAACACCTGCTTCGAGGCTGACTTGAAGGACTCGATGGCTGATGCCATCAAGAAATACCCCTCCACCTGCGCTGTTTTGGTCAGACACCATGGTGTTTATGTTTGGGGCGACAGTTGGGAGCAAGCCAAGTCTATGGCTGAGTGCTATGACTACTTATTCGAAATAGCTTGCGAGATGCATAGACTGGGTATTAGCAAAGCTAAAAAGTGATACTCAAAGACTGGCTAGCTAATTTAGTGCAGAGATTGCTTTTGACTGTCCCTTTCGGACTCTTTTGGTTTTTCTGGGTCAAGAATAGATTTGTTGGTCTCAACAGGAAAACGTACAGTATGTTGATACGGTGAGGCCATGTTTGTTTCCTGTGTTCGTTAGGTATGGGTTGCTTGATGATTTCGAAAGGGATAATAGCAGACTGAAAACAATTTGTTTATTGTTCGTTATGTTCAATTTTATTGATTTTTTCGTCTCGCAACTTCTAGCATGGCTGAATTAAACGCTTTGATGAGCTAACTCTTGTAAACCTAAAGAAGTATATGCGGTCCTGTGCTTAGAATAGAAAGTGTACTTTAAAGTCAGCGATTTCTTAGCTAATAATAATATGGTACCGAATTACTGGAAAAGTCTCTGACTGTTACCAGGTTTTGTTTCACTGCAATCCTAGGAAGTGAAAAAGTCAGAAAACTCAAGAAAAATGAAATTAGTCAGGAATTCATAAAGATCACTAAATTTTAGGGAAAATTTAGATGCTTTTTTATCAGAAAGTGGCTATTTTTGTCATTAGACTTTTGCTCTTACAACCCTTCCGTCTGCGCAAAGCGAACAATTTTTCGTCCAATGAATAGAAAAACTCTTAGCTTTACTTTTAGCGAACAACTGGAAAGGATTTTTTCCGAAGTTCGCACGCGCACAGTTTTTTTATACGTACTTTTGAACGCGCTTTATCACTTTGGTACGATTGACTAAAGTTTTTCAAACATCATTATTGACTCTATTGTACGAAACACTGCCAAAATCAGCTTCTAATGTAACTGAGCGACACTTACAAAGAGCCACCAAATACCTCCTAATTTGTTCATTCAAAGCAGCATAAATTAAGACATTAGCAGCAGAATTTGCGGTCGAACCCATGCCCACATAAGGAGAAATTTTTCCCATTAACTCTGCTGGGGCCTTGGCCGTAGTAGCCACCGCAAATACCAAATTAGGCAACACCCAGAACAAACAATAGAATAACAACACCACAGCCACTGTTTTGGTTATTTTTGCTTGTCGTTCCAATGATCTTCTCATGGAATCGTTGCTACTTGCCAGTTGAATTTGCTTTCTCATCATACAGAGGGCGCGTGAATAGACGACCACCGAAGCTCCACCTACTATTACTGTAAACGCCGCCCAATAAACCACATAGGGCCGAGCAACACTTCCGCCGGGGGTACAGTTGTTCGAGGTTGAGGTTAAGTCAACACCCAAGAAGGAAATGCCAACAGCTATGCAAGAGTAGACCGCAGAAGCAAGAGCGCACTTCATTGCGTAATGCAGATGGTTCTTTTGACGGTATTTGGAAGGGTGTGTGAAAATTTGTAGTCTATCCAAAGCTATGCACAGGGTCACAAGTTGACTTGACTTGATGCCGAAAAGAAAAGTTGACACCACGGCTATGCAGTGGCCTTTTGAGGGCAAAGTGGGTTGGTTGAACTGAAGGCGCAAATGATTGAGACTTTGAATGAGTTGACCCAGCCCTAAACAACATTTTAATAAATCAGACTTCATCAACTTCAAAGTTTCTTTTTGTTTGATTCATCCAGCTCACAATCACAGCAAAGTTATCGCATACATGTAGTGGATTATAGCCATAAGCTCGATTGGACTATTTGGTAGCTATACATCGCTTTGTGTCAGTATTGGCTAATGTAGCCAACTATAGCTTGCAGCAATAGATAGCTATGACAAAACAAGAACAGCTATCTACAGTATGGCTATGGACACACGGTTTCGTTATACATGGCTATAACACCCTGACTGACATACCAGTAATTAAATCAGCAGCAGCTAGCAGCGCAACTAAGTACAAACAATCCTTGGTTCGTAAGGATTTGAATCTGAGGAAAGCAGCTAGCACAACAAGGTTGCCCAGCACCGCAAAAAGACTGAGACAAATGTTTGACAAGTAAAGATAGAAATGATGATTGCTAAAGAGAAAACGGGTGTCATTTACAGCTGTGGCCATTGCTATCGGGTCAAAGTGAGAATGAGTTGTTCTCCCGAGAGTTGAGTTGGGCTTGAGAAAATAGAGTGTGGGGAGCAGATATAATTAAGGCTGCGCTATTTCAAGAGAATAAAATGCAATTAGAGTAGGTCCAAAATCGATATTGCCACCAATCAAAAAGTCGTTATTCTTCTGTGCTTTCAGTGACAACATCACAGCCATATGAACATATAAGTGTATATGAACTATATGCAAGTGGAAACAGATTCTGTAGTGGACGCCAGTTTATTACTATGTGTCAAAGCCAGCAGAAAGACTACAATATAATATATATATATATAGCAGAGAAGATCATCACATGACAGTTAGTAGAGAGGGTACAATACAGATCATTCACTCAAACTATATCATTGTATTTCGGTTCAGGGTATTTATCGAGAGGCCAAAAGTGCATTAGAGGGCGGCTGAGCAGGTCATCCAAGGCAGGGCGCAAAACAAATCGACTCTTGTAAGTTTTCTCAGTCTCCGGGTCATAACTGGGGTCCGGCATTATGCGGCGACGGTCGTAAGGTCCGTTTTGGAGTCCAGAATTCGCACCTCGACCCACTCTGATCAAACGACTGTCTAGTGAATAAAATCTTTCTGGAGACTGCAATACTGCGCCCACATTGCGAGAACAGTCCAGTAAGACCAACACTGAAACATAAAACCATAGGTCATAAGATCAATAGTAAACCTAAAACTGTGTGCAAATTTAGTAAAATACCAAACCTCTGGGAAAAGAAGCCTCCATATCAATAGCAACACATTTAGTCTTCGAATCGGGGGGTTTGCTCAAAACAAGGTTTTCACTGCTATCCTTTGGAACCAATCGCAACAGATCCACTGGAACACCATCCACTTTGTCCTTTTGCACAGTCCATCGACAGTCGTATGCTCCTCTGAAAAAAAATACAAGTCAATATTCTTGGTTAGGCTAAACTAAATGAGTGTATTATACTAAAGAAGCTATTAAACTAGGGATGGCCAAAGCACGTTCGCGCCGCGCCGAATAGAAAATACAAAATCACAGCCAAAAAGTGGTCCAAAACCGTTTTTGCAACTTCAAGCGCAAATCCTTTTTTGTGTTCCGTTATTGATAGGGGGATGCGATGTATTTATATGAAACAGAGTGTGAGCTATCGAATAAGATGCATTTTGAATCATAATTCGGCCGTTAAAGGGCATTTTCCTCTCGAAAACTGAATTCGTCGTTTTTCAATGGCCATTTTCTGCTAAAAGGAGAGTTGATTCAAATTTTGTTCAACCGGATTTAAAATCAGCGCAACTCGTTACCTATATAGCACCGCTTTTTTTCTTTCCGCACTTCGGCATGGTCCCCACAAATTTGATTCTTTCTTAACTACTGAAAATGGGCATTTTCGTGGATTTTTTTCATGTTCCTCGTTCTTGTAAAAAAACGACGAATTCGGCGCAAGATGTTCAATCGGTTCCGTGTACAGTAGACTTCAGACTTTCGAATGATATAAGAATTTGCTCTCTGCTCTTTGCCGTTAACCCCACAAACGATGTTGAAGTTTCTGTAACCCTAAATTTTTGCCATTTCAGGCTTTTATTGTACCCAACACTTGCAATCATACTTTTTTGCATTAATTTAGCTGGGCGACGAATATTCACATCTTTCTAGTAGATTTTAAACAATCAAGTTGGTTTCACCTTCGTAACACGCGCCATAGAAAATCAGCCACCGCTGGGACGGCGACCAAGTTATAAACACTAATTTACGCGATTTAAACCACGCGGCTGTTTTGAACCCGCATTTCTCCAATTCTTCATGAAATTATGTGCGGTTTTTTGCGTAAATAATCGCATCCGGTCATGCTATTGCCGTTTTAGCGTAAATTTTTCTTGTAGCGCGAGTTATTCAAATCTGTTGCCCATAATTAAAAATGGTACCAAGTGCGCCATACAAAAGTTCTTCGCAGACGGACGCTTTTAGATCGCATTTTTCTAATTTTTCATGGAATCAAGTGCGGTTTTTTGCGTAAATTATCGCATCCGGTCATGTTATCGGCGGTTTTAGCATAATTTGTTTGCTGTAGCGTGAATTTTTGAAAACCATTGGCCATACCTAATTAAACGTCAGCAATACGAAAACTCTGCCAAATAAAATAGACTCACTTCTTGACTGCACACAATGCTCCAACGGCATAATAGCGACCAGCCAGAATGGATTGATTGAGTTTATGGAGTAAACTTTGATTAGGTATCGATTTTAAATGCAACCCGGATAGTTCGTATAAAGAGGAATTGTACGTTGTGAGCAACTTCTGCCAAACCAGATCCAGCTCCCTGTCACTGTTCAGTTGAGCCAATTGGTACTGTTCTTTCTGACCGGTTTTTTGGTGACTGAACCACCAGTCGAAGCTACGAGTTTCTGGTAGGTACAAGTAGAAACAGGCCATCACCGGAAGTGTATCGGCTAAACTAGGCATCAACGGCTCTGGTTCAGGTCCATCTAGTTGTAGCCATAAACGGGAACCTAATAAAAAATTGCACAATCGTAAACAGTAAGCAGAGGAATCTTACAAAATCGGCTTCTCATGTTGGATGCAGTCTTAAAACTAAGGTTGCACTTGTCCCACTGCAATGGACTCTTCACAGGGCTCATACCCTCCATGCACACTCGACTGTCCTGCTTAGCTGCACAGTGCCATTCTAAAAGAGAGACAAAACAGAAGACTAGCTTCAAAGAAACAAACATGCAGAAGCTTACTGTCACAGTATCGCATAAATTCAGTCATACCGGACAGTTTATCAGCACACGGTCGGGACACCCACTCTGCAAAGGAAAGAGGCAGCCTGCACTGCAGCAAAACTGTTCACAACAACTTACTGTAAAGCTTGTTAAGGGGGTCAGCTCTAATAGCTACACACTGATGGTCGGAATTGACACCAGCCGGCTGGAGTTCTGGTTCTTGTGGAGTGAGGAAGTTGTCAAAGAAGTAATGCGTGCCATCCAACCAGGAACAGGTACTGCGGTCGAATGCGTTCTCGCAATACAGTCCAATCCAAAAATGCTTGATCACTAAAGAAATTTGCATTCCGCAAGCAAACCCTACTCTCTCCTCAAAAGCACATACCAAACGGTCCGAACTGACATAATGCCGGAAAGGTGTATTGTCTTCTGCTTTGACAGGGAGTCAATTCAATGGTTCTTCGTCTCAGATTCAGGTCTGCGCAACCATCCTTGATATTGGACTGATGGGAGTATGGGGCCCAGTTGTACTTGGGTTCGAACGGCTTTATGCCCACAAAGGCAAACCTCCATCTCTGGTCCTGAGCTGAATGATCTGGCCCTCGGTGCCAGTAATCTGCGTAGGGACGATTCTGAAAACAGATCTTTTTTAATACATAGAATGGCAAAAGAACCGCACCCAGGCCTTCAGAAATATTTTGTGAGCAGGTAGTTCAGAAGCAAGCCTGCCTTTCTTCTTCTTACAGTAGTGCTCGGCAGCCCACCAGCTGCTGGCCAACCGCAGCGGCATAAAATAGCAGCGTACTCGAGTGGAAGTTTCGTGCAAATAAACCAAAGAACCAAATTCTGGTGTGTCACAGTAATTGTACCAATAGGCATCTAAAATATAGAGAAAATGCAACAGCAAAAAGCTCAAGTAAAGCACATTGGGAAATAAAGCAACTTACTATGATCATCAGAGGACAATTTCGACTTTGCAGGAACAAAGTAAGTTCCTCGCTTATCCGAGCTAATGGGTGTGTTTGAACCGAAATACCAATTGTAGCCTGCTAACAATGGTTCAGCGTTTACTTCAATCGCCACTGAGTGCAGGCCCCAGTCTTTAGAAAGACGAGCGTACCATGCACATTCAGCCAGTCCTGCGTACACCTCCATCGGCTGAAACTGCCTTCCAGTGACAATGTTGAACTTAATCAAATGCAAAACACACCACTCCAGGCAAGATTCCAAGACCATCCAAGTTGAATTCGTCTGTGTTTCCCTGCTCAAATTGATTACTGTGCGTTTCACTTGTGTAATCGTCGCCAAGCGTGTAGGCTTTCAGATTTCCTAGATTGTCCAAAATCGTCAGCTTGATGCTGCAATCTGTCCCAGCTGTGCGTTCATCGGAAGTTGCCACTTTGATTTTGTAATAGGCTTCTAAACAAAAACGCAATTTACAGTTTTTCATTCGCAACTGCACATACTGGTTGGCCGGTTAAGCTTGAACTGCTTTTGCCTGTTCAGGTAGACAGGGTCGTGACTGCAGATAAACGGGTGGTGTTCATAGCAATCTGTTGTGGTCAGCAATAGTCCTCCGGTGTGGTCTAGGTCCATAGCAGTGCAGTTCATTAGTTTCTTGCCAAGATTCCACTGAGAACCCCATTTCAGAATATGCTGAACCATCTTATCCTTGCGCTGTTCAATTGAGAAATAAGGTGGCATCCAGTTCTTCTCGTACTTTTCAATGTCGGCTTTGGCAACCACCGCAGGGTCGGCCATCCAACCCCAGGCCTGAGCTCCGGAGCTCTCAACAGTGCTCATAGCACGCAAGCCCACCCAGTAGACTGGTCTCGCCTAAAATGACATCAATTCACAGAGTCTCACCTCGCAAAGTCTAAATCTCACCTTTCCTCCCGTTGGCCCAGCTCGTATTAACTTTCTCAAGAGAGATCGCGTGTTCACAGTGGCTAGTATTCCAGCGTAGGGCCCGAATAGTACAGTGTTTGGGCTGTAGTCGGTTTGATAAAGACAATTCTCACTGGCTTCCGAAATGTTGCGAGCACCCTGGTTTTGGAAGACATAACAATAGTATCCTATTTTCACACGATGCGACTTGTCACGATGATTGGGTACGATACTGCATGGACCCTCAATCTCGTCTGAAACTTCATTGATCAGGTTGAAACTCAACCACCAGTTTACCTTTATGTGCGGGCAAATAGGATTCCAACACCCTCTCGACCTCTTTTTGCTCCAACAAACTGCCAATGGTGACCAGATTGTCAAATTGGTAGAGCTTCTCCAAGGACTGCTTGATGGGTTTGGCGTAGGTGTCACGAAGTTCAGTCAACCAAGAAAACTCTCCCTTCTGGACTTTATAGCAGTAAGGTATGTCAACCGGGCGGTTGGGACCGAGCAGCACGTTCTGCACTGTTGAATTATTACCTGTTTGGTCCCGCCTTGGGTCAAATTCAAACTGTTTGCAGCCTGAAATGCTCACAATGACTTGGTTGTGTATGAAGGAAGATTAGTCAACAATTTACGAAATTCCTTCCACTCCACAGGTTCGATCAATATGCTTTGATTTTTCAGTTGCAATTCTCTGTTGTCCAAGGGGACGAACTCCAGATTGGTTTTCTCTGCAAACACACTGACTGACTGACTGACTGACTGACTGACTGACTGACTGACTGACTGACTGACTGACTGACTGACTGACTGACTGACTGACTGACTGACTGACTGACTGACTGACTTTCAAAGGATGAACGTAATCTAACCTATGGTCTCTCTTGGTATTCTAGCTTCACATAAGAATGGCTTTTTATCACCACAGTCTCTGGCAATAAACATCACACCAGCCACTGTTCGGCCATCTCTGCTTTCCCCAGAAAACTGCATCGCAGTGCACTTATGTCCTTTGTCAACGAACTGAGTAACAAAATCCGATTCATGCTGACCAAAAGGAATTAACTGATGCTGGGTGTCCCACATGAAATTCTCCAAAACTGAGTCGAACTTTGCACCCACCCAAATCTCACTGATGTTGCCCTGGAACTCAACAGGCAATGACAATGTCAATCAAACCGCACAAAGCTATCACCCCGAATCCAATACTGAGCAGTTTTTGTAAGACCTTGCTGACTTGCGCCATGTCTCTGTCTTCAAACGAAGCCAACTTCCATCCCAGGCCATAGCTAGTAGCGCAAGTAGTGTTGCTTTTGGCATAGTTATGTTGTTGGGACGAGGTACCATAGCAACGATCCATGTAACTAATTGCAAATGCCTTTTCCTTGAACAGTTTGTTTTCATCATGAACCTGCAGTCGATTGCATGGATCTAAACACATTTTGTATCTCAGACGTCCATGAAGTTTAAGATTGTGAGAGGTTTACCGACCAAGACTTACGCAAAGAAACAAACTTACCATCCGCAACAGACATGACACCACTCAATGCAGTAAAAGCAGGAGCAGCAGTTGAATCAATGGTCCAGTAAAATGTCTTGCCATTCTTCAATCTAGTTGGTATCTCTTTTCCTTCTCTTTGATGATTCTCTCTGTCCGTGTCAGTCCACAAGGCATTCTGTCGGAAAAACAGCTCGTTCACCTTCCCTTTCTTCCCTTTGACATCCATCTTCGTTTTCACATAATTGCTGGGGGCATCTCCAGTGGGCACAGTTCCTTTCGCATACACAGGCAGAGCCACACGCCAAGGCTGTTCATAGTTGGGACGGAAGGTAACCACAAAATCCAGAGGATAGGTGTCTTTCCAGTCAACTGCCCCCCACTGAGCGTTGTACACAACTGCAGCATCGTGGGACTGCCTAGCTGTGCCGAAGTCAAACGCTGTGTCTGTTTGCAAGTTCTGGAACATGAAGTTGAGGAATATAAGATCTTCTCCACTCCTGATCCGTCCTCGTTCTACTTTGGTATCAAGCGGCCAAAAAGGGAAAAATTGACCACCTCCTTTGTACTGAACGTTAGTCTCAGCTGGGTAGTGAGCTGATCCTCGACCTATGGCCAGCCAGAAAGGAAATCGAGGGAAAGAGCGAGGAAAGTCGGTTTTGAATCGCGGGGGATACATGTTTTTCTCTTTCATGTAGTTTTCTGTGAACCAAACAGGCTCGTAGTTCCCCTCTGACTTGACTTTTGGCTGTTCTTCAACATCACTTTCGGTCTCAACTGACCCTGTTCTGTTTCTGTATTGGGGTTTTTGGAACGCTGAAAGAAACGTTTTGGGTATTCAGTAAAGTTTAAAACAATCAGTAGTATTTACTACAGTTGGTGGTGCATTTTATCTGATAGATTGGTTTAATGGGGTAACTGGGGCAACCAGAAACGCCGGGATAAGGCGTTGACTGCTCCCTTCGTCGTTTGTACTTGTCAGCACCGCACTTTTGCTCATCTATCTCACAACGGCCCCACTCAGACCAGTGTTTGTACGACCCCAACTCTAAATAAATACACAAAAGTTGCAAGAAATGTGGACACAGAATACTTTCACAATCGGGTTCCTGTTCCTGAATATAGGGTAAAGCTGTAGAGCAGGGCAGTGTAATCCAGACTGAAGCAAAAAAGTTTTTATTGCAAATTCAAAGCCATGAAAATGAGTTGCATACCACCGGAAGGCTTCATAGCTACACACTGCTTTAGGTCAGTGACCGTTGGCTGACCTCTGGCCCAGTTTGTGAATCTGACCTCTGTTCCGTCCTGCCATTTGCAGTTGCCTCCGTTGCTACAATTAGCACCGATCCACACAGTCAATCTGTCTTAAACAAGTACACATTGACTAACGAACGATCAGAGGAAAAATAATGAACTTTGATGCAGAAACGAATCCCTAAGAAAGTTCAGCTCATGTCTGGATTGCACTTTGACCAAAGTGGTGTTGGATAATGCATCAAAGGGGGTAGAACGCCAACGCAGGCGATAGCAATAGTCCAGTCTCTTCTGACAGTTGGCTGAATACAAGTTTAATGTGAGGCTGGGGCACCCATGTGAGCTACAGATGAACTTACCGCACTCAGTGGTGCATTTGACCTGATAAACAGGCTTTTCTGGGCCACTGGGACACCCTTCAAGGCCAGGGTAAGGTGTTGACTGTTCTCTTCTGCGTTTGAATTCCTGATGACCACATCTGCTTGGCTCATGTTCACACGGACTCCAAGCCGTCCAGTGGTCATAGTAACCTAATTCTAAACAAGCAATCGATAAGGTACATCTGGTCCAATAGTCTGATACTCACTGTCACAGCCTGGTTGTCCTTCTTCTATATAAGGCAACCGCTTACGACAGGGTAACACGAACCATGCTGCAAAAGGCAAAAGTTTACATAGCACATCTCACTGACTCTACCTCCGTAAGGCATCATGGCAACGCAATAAGCGCGCTTTGAGACTCTGGGTTGTCCAGGTGCCCAATGAGAATATGTAACTCGCGCACCACTCTGCCAACTGCAGTGGTGTCTTCTCTTGCAGGTTAGTCCGATCCACACTGGTGATGTTCTGTTTACTGAAAGAACACTGCCTTGATTCCATAGTTCACAAGACAAAGACATTGCAAACCTGCAGCCTTGACCAGAATCTTCTTCCTAATAAAACTGATTTCGCGCCTGGATGTCACCTCAGCCAGACTTGTGTTTCTTATGGAGAAGTAACGCAATCGGCGATTTTGGTAACGATAGCAGAATGCTGGCTTGTTAGCGCACTTTGGAATGGAATCTAACCCTGTAAATCTTGTTGTAAGCTGCATGAGTTTTTGTGTTAATAGTAACTTACCACACTGAGCGGTACATTTGGATTCGTAGTTCGGTTTTGCAGGTTCGCTGGGACAACCTGGCACGCCTGGGAATGGTGTGAACATTTCACGTTGCCGTTTGTATTTTCCTGACTCGCATTTTGCTGAATCTTCGATACAACTACTCCAAGAAGACCATTGATCAAATGGTCCCAGCTCTAAGGTTCAAATTTGCATTTACTATTGACATGAGTTAAGGTTCAAATTTGCATCTACTACAGTCATGTCTCGTTAATCCGGACAAGTTACGACCGGCCAATTTTGTCCGGATTAGCGAATTTCCGGATTAACGAATCAAAGCTAAAACACTGTTTTTCAGGTCAAAGGTCTAAATGACAACTTTTTGTTAGTTGCATATCAGATTCTGCAGCTGTACCTCCTAATTAAAACCCAAAAACTTATTTCAGCTGATTATAGCTCCTAAAAAGGCAGAAATAATCACATTTTGACTCAAAGAAAAGCATTATTCAATTGAAAATTCACACCTGAATTGAAAAATTAAGCTGGATTTTGTCCAAATTAACCAAATCCGGATTAACGAATCACTTTACCATACAAATTTCGAAGTTGGGACCCCAAATCTTCTGTCCGGATTAACGAATCCGGATCCGGATTAACGAGTCATATAACATGGGGGAAAATTGGGACCTGGCCTAATATTGTCCGGAAGGCGAAAATCCGGATTAACGAGGTCCGGATTAACGAGACATGACTGTATTGACGTCAGTCAGTCAGTCAGTCAGTCAGTCAGTCAGTCAGTCAGTCAGTCAGTCAGTCAGTCAGTCAGTCAGTCAGTCTCATTATTCACTTACTATCACAGTAAGGCTGGCTTTCAAGCAGAGCTGGCAGCGCTGTATCACAAGACTTTGCAAACCACACTGAAACTGATCACTGAATAATGTATGCAGACAAATCGACCAAAACACTTGCATCCTGAAGGCATAATTGCCACACATCGAGGTTCGGATGAAATTTTTGGCTCTCCAGCTGCCCAATTTGAATAACTGACCGGTCCGCCATCTTGAAATTTACAGTCACTAACATTAGAACACTTCACCCCAATCCACATGGCTGTGGTAAGAAATTTCTCTGAAAAGAAAAACGTCATTGTTGCGTTTCTACAAGAAACTCAACTCGCCTTTGCCAATAATGTTCTGCTTGACATAATTTAGTTCTTTGTCAGAGCTCAGTTGAAGCAATGGTTTCTGGTTCCAGGATTCATAGGCTAGCATTTGTTTGTCCAATCGGTAGCAGAATTCGGGTTTCTCATCGCAGGTGGGCCCATGTTTCTGGTTATCTTGAACAAGACTCATTTGCATCATAAAAGAGTTTAAACTGATCAGCTCACCACCACACTCGACGGTGCATCCAATTTCAGCCAAAGGTTTTTCAGGTTCAGTGGGACAACCAGGCACACCAGGGAAAGGCGTCGATCGCTCTCTCTTTTGCTTGAATTTGTTCTCTCCACACAACTTCAAGTCTTTCTTACAGCTGGTCCATTTTGTCCAATGATTGTAAGAACCCAACTCTAAATATTGCCTTTGTTCACAGAATCTGTTCAATTTAGTTTAAAGTTTGTTTACTTACTATCGCACATGGGCTGTTCTTCTAAAATATAGTGTAGGGAAGTTGCACAAGGTAGCATAATCCAGTCTGAAGGACAAAAAAATTGAGTTTAGTGGTTGGTGCTGTTATGGATAAACCTCCGTTAGGCTTCATAGCTGCACATCTCTTTGTCTTGCTGATTTTAGGTTGACCACGAACCCAGTTGGTAAACGTGACTGGGGAATCGTCCAACCATTTACACATCCCTCTACTGGCGCATTGCAGACCAATCCAGACAGATTTATTGAATTTGCCTAAAAAGATGAGTTTATGAGTTTTTCTGCAACTGCACTGACTTCACCTTTGCCAAAAAATTCTTGTACTACATAATTCACTTCCTTCTTGGAGTTCAACTGCAGTAGTGATTGGTTGAGCAAGGAATTAAAAGGCGCTGCAGTTTTGCTCATCTGATAACAAAATCTGGGCTTGTCTTTGCACTTGACTTGAGTGCCAGAAAGATATTTCTTCAGTAATTTCACCAAATCATAAATATGAGACTTCGAATCAACTGAAAACAAGCAAGAGAGATAAACACTGCACAATTTGTTTTCTTCTTCATACCATACGTACTTCTGCTAATATTATGCTGATTCATTGAAGCTCTATGAGAAGTCCTCCTTTGTTTAGTGGCTTTTCCTTTCCTCCAACTCCTATGGTCCATTTCTTTTTGAAAATCTAAAACTGATTATTCCATGATGTACTCATCCCACAGCGGTCACCAAAAATCTACTTGGTTGTTGTTGTAACTTTTTGTCCTTTCGGACTAGGAGTAGCCAACTGCTATAGAGCAGGAAGAGACGCAAAGTCCGGCAGCCTCCTTAACAACAACCCTCCCCTTTTGCTGTCGGTGTGTGCAAGACAGCTAAGGTTTGGTCCCCATTTATCTACTTGCCATTGCTGACTTTCGACGGCCTGGGTTGGGCTTTGTGTCGACTACTTTCCATCGCCTCGACAGGTTTCGAACCCACAAACACACCGCTTCCACGGGTGCCGGGGCCGCCGTGACACACGGGATAGCGACAACTACCCATGGCCAAGACGCGACTTGACCTATCAAAGCAATCCTATCAAAGCATGAGCCTAAGCCTAAACCTAAGCTTGAGAAAAAAGCTAGACTAATGATGGACACTCCAGACTAGGGATAGTGTAAGACGAAATATATTTGGTAGTAAAACCACAACCTCAGTGTACACTTACATTCATCACAACGATGCAAACATCTATACTGAAAATTCGGCTTGGGCGGTTGATCAGGACACCCAACCAATCCAGGAAACTGACTGAGACGTTGACGTGATTGAACAAACTTCTTGCGGCCACAATGGGTGACGTTTTTGTAGCAAAGCCCCCATTTGGTCCGATGATCAAAAGAACCCAACTCTAAAAGTTTTCATGTTTTTACAAAAGAAAGGTACAATGACTTACTATCATACATGTAGCTGGGTTTTCGGCTGGGGGGGGTTTTTTCCAGATCCAAAATAGGGTTTCAGCACTATTTCCAAAGGGGGTTTCAGCGACCTTTTTTTGGTGTCCAAAAGTGGGTTTTAGCGACCTTTTTTTGGGCTCAAAACAGGGTTTTGAGGACTAAAAATCGGGTAAAAATCCTGTAAGAAGTGCAAAAATTCCCTTTAAAACCCTATTTATTGGTTTAATTAAAATGTGCAGAAAATCCTATTTTTTATTAAAAACGTGCAAAAAACATGTTTTTGCTTTAAAACATGCAAAAAAGCTCTATTTTACTCGACAGAATACAGCTAAAATGCGTATCTGGAACCCTATTTAGAGATTTTGAAACAAAAATTAGGGCACTGAAACCCTGTTTAGGGTTTTTGAGACCCAAATTAGGGTTCCGGAACCCTATTTAGGGCTTTTGAAACCCAAATTAGGGTCCCGGAACCCTATTTAGGGTTTCAGAAGCCCTGTTTAGTCTCTGTGAAACCCAAATTAGGGTTCCGGAACCCTATTTAGGGTTTTTGAAACCCAAAGTAGGGCTCCGGAACCCTATTTAGGGTTTCAGAAACCCAAATTAGGGTTCCGGAACCCTATTTAGGGTTTCAGAAACCCAAATTAGGGTTCCAGAACCCTATTTAGGGTTTCAGAACCCTATTTAGGGTTTCAGTAACCCAAATTAGGGTTTCAGAAACCCAAAGTAGGGCTCCGGAACCCTATTTAGGGTTTCAGAAACCCAAATTAGGGTTCCGGAACCCTATTTAGGCTTTCAGGTACCCAAAACAGGGTTTCGGAACCCTATTTAGGGTTTCTGAAACCCTAAATAGGGTTCCGGAGGCATTACTTTGGGTTTCTGAAACCCTAAATAGGGTTCCGGAACCCTATTTAGGGTTTTTGAAATGCTAAATTACGGTATATAAGTCTTGAAACCCTGAATTTTAGCAGTTTGTAACCCAAAATAGGGTTTCAGAAAAAACCCCCCCCCAGAATTCGGCTGGGGGGGGTTTTTTTGCCGAAAATCGGGCCTGGGGGGGCTAAACCCCCCCAAAACCCCCCCCTCCTACATGTATGCTTACTATCACACTGCGGTTGATCTTCAGTTACATATGGTAGCTTTGTCGTACAAGACATAACAGTCCATTCTAAAAGAGAACAGACTTCTTTCTATGTGTAGAAAGCTTCAAATCGAATTTTACCTCCAGAAGGCTGCATTGCCACACACTGCTTTCTCCTGGATATCCTAGGTTGGCCTTTAGCCCAATTAGTGAAATAAGCGCGCGAACTGTCTTGCCATAAACACTCTGTTCTTGTACATTTCAGTCCAATCCAAACGGGGCTTTTAAACCTCCCTAAAAAACTTTTAACTATGAAGAAACCATAAATAAAGGAAAACTTACTATTTCCATATATCAAATCCTTAATGTAATTCAACTCTCTCTTCGATCCGAACTCAACTAGAGATATCTTCTTTTGCAGACGATCGTAGGTAACCGGTGATTTGACAAGTCGATAACAAAATGTGGGCGTTTTTTCGCATTTACCGACCTTTGTTTGTCGGTTTCTTCTCTTCGCAACTTCCAAATACTTTTGTAGACCGCCTTTATCGTATTCTACAAACATTCTAACTTCCGTATAACAACAATACCTTGATAGCCAAACTCACCACATCGGTAGCCGCACTTAACTTGAATTTCTG
Organism: Sabatieria punctata; assembly: GCA_030248155.1. Lineage (NCBI taxonomy): Eukaryota > Metazoa > Nematoda > Chromadorea > Araeolaimida > Comesomatidae > Sabatieria > Sabatieria punctata. Next base: position 29,125 of record JASANB010005072.1, on the reverse strand, counting down.
GTTTCACAGGTTTTTTGGGACAGCCAGGTACACCGGGGTAAGGAGTGTAGCGCAAACGCTGACGCCCACGTATGATTTGACCACATTTATCCGCATAGCGCTGACAACCACCCCACTCTGACCAGTGGTCGAATGGTCCCAACTCTAAAAATAACATGAACATTATCAAATTTTAATGTATTACTTTTAATGATGAACAACTTACTGTCACAGTTTGGTTGTTCTTCCATAACATACGGCAGACGCTTAGTGCATGGCAGTATTATCCAAGCTGAAATAATGCTTTGAGGAAGGGCTTGTAATTGTAAACTGACAAAACAAACGCACAACCAAGAAAACAATCACATCAACAAGCAAAGACTAAAAAGAAAAATGCAATATACAAACAAAACATAAACACACAAAAGAAACAAGAACAAAAAGCAAACAAACAAACAACAAATATATAAATAAACACGAACGAACGAACGAACGAACGAACGAACGAACGAACGAACGAACGAACGAACGAACGAACGAACGAACGAACGAAACATCAAACAATCAAACAAACAGTGACTCACTTCCTGATGGCTGCATCCCGACACATCTAGCAGACAACGTAATCTTCGGTTGACCTGAGGCCCAGTTAGAGAAAGTTACTGTAGAGCTATCTTGCCATCGGCATTCTTCGGTCACACCACTGCATTTTAGTCCTATCCACATGGGCGTTTTCAGGTTATCTGAAAATGAATTTGCATTACGTCAGCATCAGCATCGTGCAAACAAAGCTTTTAGGTGATATGCAAATTTTGTTTTTCTCGATTAAGATTCGTCAAGATTAAGGTGTGTGAGTTTTTCTGTCGAGTTAGAAACAAAAACTCAACGAAACCCAATATTTGTATTACAAACAATGTCAGAGTAACTTGCCTTGCTTGAAAATCAAGTCTTTAACATAGTTCAACTCTTTTCTCGAGGTCAACTTTAGTAGAGGTTTTCGTTTGAGCAAATGGAAATTGGCCTTTCTTCTCTGTAGCTTGTAGCAGAACACTGGTCTCCTTGTACACCTCTCCGCCTCTGAGTCATCGAACCACAACAACGCAAACACAAACAACAACAGAAACATCTGGCTTAGAACACAACACAACGCAACAGACCACAGCCAACACGCAACAAACAACCAATAGTAGGTAGGAGACGAAATTTGCATAGAACAGATCTCTGATCTTTTTTCTCCATTCCGATTAGTGTTGTACTAATTGAATATGTTTTGTTGCACACAATTTTCAAATGCAATGGTAATTAATTTCTTTGTCTGTTGTCAATTTTCTAACTTGTACCAGTTGCACAGCATTGTGAAAAGGTCAAACACGTTTACCGATGAAAGAACAGAAACCAGTGGGAAATGAAAGCACAAAGCAGAAACAGATTGAGGAAGAAAAGAAATGGTTAGTAGCAGTGGAAAGACAGAGACTATCTGAATCGTTTCAAGAAAGTCAAGCACTCGTTCACGTCTTCTTTCGAGCCGAGAATGATAGGAGACCGTTGATGGATCGACCGGGGCACCACATCCAAGATTGGCTTCTCTCCTAAACCACCAGCAGGCAATCAAGATTCAACTTGGCTTTCAACTGACCTGTGCTCGCTAGTCCGCCAGCGTTTTCCAGCAAAAAGGCCATTGGGTTGCACTCATACAGAAGTCGCAGCTGAAATATGGTTCATCAGTAGGGAATAGGGATGCAACCGAATACCGAAGCGGATTTTCGGAACCGAATATTGATGATTCAGTTGAAAAAATATACTGTCTAACTAATATTTTTCGTTTTTGCTAAACTTTTTGATGCTAAAAAGCTGTAGAATGACGAATTGTTAGAATGCTATAGATTATCGATGCCTAAAACTAAAACAACAAAAAGAAAAAATTTGGTTGTTCTTTACCAGGACGAGTGCAAGATTTGCAAGCAAACAATTTCAAGAGGCGCGAGTCAGGCCACAAGTGCGCTGATTAATCATGTTAAGTCACAGCACAAAGACGCATGTACAGAAAGAAAGTTGGACGAAAGGAGCGTATATCACGGTGTCGGTACCATAAACAGCGTTAAGTGCATTCATTAGGCTCAATAGAATACAGAAGAATCCCTGATTGTTGTACTACTACAGACAGTTGCTAGTACCTTTCCACTGGGTGCGTCTCTGGTGGCTGGGTACATGAACAGTCCACCATACAACAGTGTCCGGTGTACATCGGCTACCATACTGCCCACATAACGAGCTGCTGCTGCAGGACCACCGCCCTACAATAACATCATTGGCTATGCAGATAGTACTGTTGTTTGCTTATTCATACATTTACAATACTCAAAAATACAGATTGTTTTGTTGAATGTCCATACACAAATTACCATACACATACACATACACATTCTGAAAATCCAATACCAAACAACAATAGCACATAGACTCCATCCAAAATCAGAAACAAACAAACTGACCGGCGGTTTCTTTCGCATGTTGATGTATTCCTGCAGTCCTCTGGGCCACTGAAAACTGGTGCCTTCGTTGCAACTGTAGATCCGTCCTCTGCCCTTCACTTGCATGTTTGGCTGAGTGAGAATGAACTCGCCAATCGCCTGTAGAACTTTGATTACACAAACAAAGAAACCACTAACTAAGTCAGTGAAAGCTTACTGGATCCAGCGTAAAGCCGTTGACACTGCCCTTGCCAGTGGAAAAGACAAGCATTGTAGCAGAGCCGTAGAGAGAGTAGCCAGCAGCCACCAAATTCCTGCCCGACTGCAGAATATCTGACTCTTTGCACGGACCGGCCGAAGTCTGAAACTTAAATTTGCACAAACCATTCAATTTTGATATCAAGAGTCAGCCTTGCGATAGATTCCGAAAATAGTGCCGACGGCAATCAGTACATCGACGTTGGAGGAGCCGTCCAGAGGATCGAAAACTACTATGTACTTTCCACTGTGGTCGAGGCTTTCGGTTTTCACCTATAAACTGTTTTGTTTAGTCATCTCAGAAAAGTCAGAACGTGTTTTGTAAACTACGTAGGTATGGATCCGGCTTTTGAAATATAGATGCTTTCTGGATGTCAATCAAAGTTGAAGAGTTCACAAAATATAGGTTGTATGTTTTAGGGGAAACAATTTCGCAAAACTGAAAAACAATTGTTCCAAAATTTCTAAAAGCATCGTGGTTTAGCTATTTAGTTTCTGAGACAGCGCTTAGTGGGCCTATATCAGTGCAAAGCTTACAGAGTGTGTGTCTCTGTGTGTTTACACTTACAATGTATTCGCTGTGGCCTTTTCTTAGATCACCTTTCAGTCTGTCATAATCAACGTCCTGAAATTAGACAAATATAGAACAATGAAAGAATCGTACAAAACAAAACTTTTACAAAACAGATGAAAGTAGAGACAAACAAAAGAACCATGAAAAAATAATTTAATCATCATTCAGATTAAAAAACCTCTACAGTACAACTGCAATACGTTTCCCATCAGCAGAAGTCAATTTTTGACCCATTCTATTCTTGTAACTTATTTTATCCTTGAATAACTAGACAAAAATACAAATTTCTTTACAATTTCTGCTCTTTCATTCTCAAATCTATTAGACAGTTTCAACTTTCAGCTTACTGTTACATAGTTTCTACAGAAATTTTATCATTTGGAACGATTTCTAGTCCGTTCTACGTATAAATAAACTTCAATTGCTCCAAAAAAGCAACAAGCGCTTAGGCTTACCATAATGACTTCTTTGTTTTCCTCCGAGACCAAGGCACACGTAGTCTTAGACGATTTGAGCATATTGATCATCAGTTCGTTAGAGAGCGCATCCAGTTTCTTTACCTCCTCTCCCTGCACATTCTTGTCCCCGACCAAGCCAAACCTAACAAACTCAAGAATATATTACGAAAATTTATCTAATTCTTACAGATGCTCGAGTCCCGCTTTGCGCACAATGTTAGAAATGCACTTGATAGCAGTAGCCAAGGCGTTGAGCAGTGTGGTAAACTCGCCAGTAGCCCCGGGAATGGACTTTTGCTGCCGCATCACGAACCTGTTCAGGGTGATTGCGTTCGTTTCCACGCCGTATTTTTGTCCGGCCCCTGTTTCCAGATGAGGAGAGTGAGGAGAGCGAGACATTCTTTCGCTCTGTCTTCTAACCCAAACAACAAACAACCACACAACGATACAAAACAAACAAGTGTTTTCCCAACGGAAATGGAAACTTGGCCACGCGCTGGCCGATGATTGGCTGTTGAGCGCGCTGTAAGACGCTGATTGGACTGAATCGAGTTAGAGTCAATAACAAAGCCTAATCTGCACTACAGGGTGTAATCCAAACAACGGAAATAATTGTTTATCGTCATTCTATCCTTTTATATACTTGTGTATTCTTTACAAGCCCTGTCTAAAACTCTGTGACGGCACAATAGGACAAGAACAAAAACATGTCATATTTCTTCATCTTTAAAGTAGAATATTTTCAAAAAGCTGCCAATCGAAACCGCAATGATGGCTGTTGTGAAGAAGAGCATACAGACTCGGTCCACCGCCTGAGCGGCCACTCTCCATTCTGTCAGACACATTTCCTGCTCTTCTTTCTTGCTCACATAGGCTGTCAGCAGGTACAAATGCTTGATTATTTGTTGCAGACTCTCGTTAATTGCTTGTATGTCTAGAACAGGCTGATTTTAATCTGTTCAAGTCTAACAACTTTTGCTATTTCTGTGTGACTGTGGATTTACCTTTCTTCACTTATCTGAACTGACCTTTGTGAATCAAACTGAGATCTCTGGGCAAAGATCGCTGCTCAATAACAGCCAAATTATCGATTTGTTTAGCCTTGACCAGCACGAAGGAGTCTCCGTTTTGTCGCACCGCCTCCGGTTTTACTTTGGTGTGCATCACATTACTGATCGTCCATTCTTGTTGCCTATCGCTAATTTCCGCTGGAATCTTCGCAGCGGGAGACCGAATTCGCAGCATTCGCGGCAGCCAGCGAACAAACACCCTGCGAGCCTGAAAATTGAACCGGTCTTGTTCTTTTTGTTTGTTTTTGTCTTTTTTGTAGTAATTGTTAGTTAATAAATAATATTTTTTAAGCGCGACAGCGCGCACTTTGCCTATAACCGTTAAACATTAAACACAAATTGTTGTAAAACGAATTTTTAACTTCCAAATTAGAAACAGTTACCCATCCGCCAATATGCGGAGCGTAGGTAGGTTGGTAGTGGAGGTTGAGGACAATGACAGTGAAGACCACAGACAGAGCCACTACACTCATGCAGCAGACGAAGAATGTTGCTGAAAACTTCTCGGTAGTTAACTTTGTTGAACTCACGAATATAGATTTCTTACCAATAATTGGCGTCGTTTCCGAAGTGGAGGGTATCATATCAGCTACGAAGCTAAGAAAGAAGCAAACTGACAAGAGGACTGTCATCTCTGAAAGAGTAATAGTGTTCTATAAACAATTTACAATCTAGTTCTGCTAACCAATAGTAATCTTTTCGCCACATTCGGGAGGCAGGCAAAATCCCAACAGGGTCATAAGGGAGATAAGAACACAGGGTAGAATTGCATTTAACACATAGTAACCGCATCTGCGATGGATTTTGATGAAAAATGTCACTGACGGATAAGGTTCTGGCCCGGTTGTATAAACTTTGATCTTTCGCTTGACTGGAGTTCCTAAAATATAACAATATAATTTGAAGTAACAGTGCAATATCTACCCAATAGAATCCATTCTCCATTCACGATATACTCAGAAGTATCCATTTCTATAAATTCAAATCGGGTTTTTACCCAGCAAAATTCAAAGTACCGTCGCTTTGAGGAACCAAATCCAGCGCTAGGCCATGATAAGTCCAAGAGCCAAACTAAATTTCATTCAAATTTGTTGACTATCTGCTAAACTAGCTTTCAGTAAATCGAAATTTACCTTTAAATGACAAGTCTGATCATCAAAAGGAAACCAGGTGACATCCATTTTGCAGCTGCTGCGAAAAATGCCTGGAGGCACCCAATTTATCCACCCACCACTGTAGGCTATTAGATTGCTGTGGTATGCCGAATCAAAATTCGTATCAACGCTGTAAGCAAAGGCGAAAAATCTGCTACTAAAAAGCATAATACTACAACAATTTACGTTGTCTGCATGCCATGCCACCCCTTCCAACCAAATCAAAAGAGAACTGTTTTGATAGCAAAAATTACGTTTTCTTTCAATTAAATATAATTAAAGACAAAAACTGAATTCTATAAAGGTTGATTGATATACATATTGTATGTTTATCGATGCGACAGTTACCTGTTGTACAGCAAAACATCAGGTCGCCATACTACATCAGGTGGGAAGCGAACATCGGAAATTCCACCGTACTCTTCAGGATCCCACACCAGCATTTCATCTCTCCAACTCTAAAAATGTTGAGTCATTCTATATATGCCCAAAGATGCCTGACAAATTAATCAAGTTTGATACCGTAAACCTATAAAATGTTTCGAAACAATGCAATTCGTTCTTTTACAGTAGAGTGAAGCAACCAAAGACTCACATATAGCAGCCATGCATTCACTTCCATAATCTGAGCCTTTTCGTCCTAAAAACCTAACTCATCTTTGGGTATTTTGCTTCAACAAAACTCACAACATTGACAATTTGCTGAAGCACCACCCCAATATGAACAACCACCGGTTCAGACAAATTGGAGACTGGTCTAGTAAGTTTGTTGTAGCCTCCTAACAGCTTCTTGTAAAGCTTGTTCTCTATTCGGTCATCGGCCGTTGCCAACAACTCTCCTACGAGCACAAGCAATGACCAGTACATATTTGGCAGGTGATGTGGTTTGCCATAAAAGGCAATACCTTCTTCCTTATAGAAATGAGGCCGCCCAGGCCTAAGCCGTCCAAAATTGATTTTTGGCCAATCTTAGTAAAATGTTAACGATTTCATTCGACAGCCGGCAGTCCGATTGACAGACAGCTTTTTGCCCCTCCGGTGCTCTAATTTAATAAGCTCTCTTGTGACGAACAGACTCTCGACGGCTATGTAAAAAGGATTTTATTATTTCTTCTAAAACGCTATTTGATTAGTACCTAGCAGAACATGAACTAATACTTCAAAAGACAAGACAATCTAGAATATGTGATCTGTGATATGGTCTGTAGGGAAATGAGCAACATGTTCAAGGTCGCTTATTTTTGTGTGAGGTAAATCCTCCTCAATCTCCTCCTCCTCGTCACAAAATTGCACAGGAAGCGTTTCATCATCGTCTTTTTTCCAGCGCGAAACAATTTCTGCGATCGAGCTAAGAGAAACACCATTACAACAAAATAGTTGTTTCAACGAACGAAACAATACCGATTTTTGGTTTCTGGTAGAACCACCCAGAACCATGCACCAGTAAGCAAAGTGAGCAGCGCAAAGCCAAGGTAGACATAGCCACCGATTATGCGGTAGATGGGAGGGAAGACAGCCACAATAAATGCGGCCACCAGTGAGCTGGCGATATTACAGATTTGCAGATTTGTTGCCCTGGCACGTTGTGGACTAAGTTCAGACAAAATCAGTGTGTTCACTACTACTCCTCCACTGCTTGAAGTTAGAGCAGAAAAGATCACTATTGTTGTGATGAAACACACCTAAACCACAAAACCCAATCTTGATCTGTCCAAATATAGGTAATCTATCCAGTTCGTTTCATTTCGTTCGTTCGTTCATTCGTTCTCGTTCTTTCGTTCGTTCGTTCGTTCGTTCGTTCGTTCGTTCGTTCGTTCGTTCGTTCGTTCGTTCGTTCGTTCGTTCGTTCGTTCTCGTTTGTTCGTTCTCGTTCATTCGTTCTTGTTCATTCATTCATTCTAGTTCGTTCGTTCGTTCGTTCGTTCGTTCGTTCGTTCGTTCGTTCGTTCGTTCGTTCGTTCGTTCGTTCGTTCGTTCGTTCGTTCGTTCGTTCGTTCGTTCGTTCGTTCGTTCGTTCGTTCGTTCTACAACCATTAGCAAATTCCGAATCACCTGCACTATTGTGTTGTTCAAGTTATGCTTGACCTCACCAAATTGATTGTGTTGAATCAATAAAGTGGCTAAGAAAGTTGCCACCGCAATGACAATAGCCAGACCGAAAGCTGCGAAAAATACAGGTCGTCGTCCACACCTTTCCACTAGGGTAACGGCCACCAAGAACAGCGCACAAAGCGAAACAGTAGCTATGGCAATGTTTACCCACATGGCCACTGCCTGTCCCACTCCAATCGAGCGCATAATTACATTGCTATAGTTGGAAGAAACCGCCATACCACTGAAGAACGGATACATGGACATTACAAGACAGATAATAAACGGTTTCCGCAGATGGCGTGTTTTCCAGATTAGTTTGAATGAGGCAGACTTCTGGCGCTCAACTAGTGCAGCTTCGTGTTCGAAATGGGAGAATACATGATCTAAAGTTGGCAGGTATACATATATATGTATCTATTTATCTCCATATGCACTGCAGGCAAAGGCATAGATAGTTCCATGGCATGGTGTTGTCAGGTGTGGTGGATTTACGTGATTGTGGTGGGGGAGGGTGTGGTGTGCTGCAGGAATATGGTCAAATGTGGGGGGCGTTGTGTAAAGTTTGTGGCACGTTGGGGTTGCTTGTAAACTAAGTAAGTAAAAAATGCAGCATGTCCAGTAAACCAATAAAAGCTACATAGCGCGCAGCATGTGATGGGATGGGGGTATTGCATATCTGGTGACGTGGTCGGGGTATCAGTGAGAAGTCATAGAGCGGTACAGTGTTATGTCGTACAGTGGCACCGTACAGAAAATGGGGTCGTGGGTTGTGGTGAGCTGTTGGGTGGCGCTGCGCGTTATGTTGTGTGGTGTGGTGGTGGGGGTATGTGGTTGGATGTGGCGTTGTGTTGTCTGTGGTGTTATGTGGTGTGGTTTGGTATCAGGTTTGGTTATGCTCAGAGTACCATTTAAATGAGTTTTTGAAGGATAACCATAGTGTGTGGTGCAGTGCAGTAATCAAGTCTGTGTTATTCCTACCCATGTCCTCATTTTCACCATGGTAAAATCTGACAGCAGATTCGGCTTTTTCTTTCTCATGTTCATTTATGTAAAGATACTTGGGGGACTCTGGTAGAAAGTGTGCAGTGGCCATCTGAAGCAAGACCGCTGGAATTGGAAGCACAAAACACCAATGCCACTGGCTGTTGTCCAATGCCCAAGGCATGGCCATAAGTGATAAGGCCACATAATACAAGCCGCCTCCCAAACATGCCAGAAGAGTGGAAGCCCCTTAAACAGCCAGTCTGTTAAGAATATTGCTAACAGTTAGAAATATGCTTTACCTCGAAACCGATCAGGAGAACACTCATTCACATAAACGGGCACACCCTGAGATAGGGCATCGGCCACGCCGGTAAGCAGGTACCCTACAGTCATCACTTCCCAACTGAGCCAAGGCACGGCCGCAAATTGAAGCAGAGTGCCGACCAAACCCACCAAATTTCTCAAATACATGCAGATGAAACGGCGCCCGTAGTGGTCAATCAAATAGGCAAAAACGAGTGAACCTAACAGAGACCCCATGGTTCCCGACGCACTAACAATGCCATAGAGCAAGTAGATTTGATGATCGGATAATAGATGTCCATAATTGTGGTAAAAGGACTGGTTGAGGAAGGGAATGACTTGGTCGATAAAATAATTGGTCATTATGTCGGGGATACTGACAGCAGGGGACAGAAGGGCTTGACTCAAAGCCAAAAACAGTAGGCCCCATGTTATTTGTCGCATCTCTTAACGTAGTACTTTCAAACTCTAAGTTCATGTGCCGACTTTACGTTTTAAAAACTTGGATTAAACCTGTTTTGAATCGCTTAGCTTTCAATCGCGAACCAGTTAGGACTAAATTTATGAAGCGCTTGCAGTTGAAACAGTCGCTTCCATAAACAATGTTGTCTCAGAATTATCCTACTTTTCCCCGAAAAAGTTAAAAAATCAACTTGAGTCTGTACCACGCTACCCATTCCCCGAGAGGCGACATCGTTTTTCGTTACCTTACTTCCATTACTTATGTCCAGCAACAAAGATTTATATAATGTTTGTTTGTTTGTTTGTTTTTGAGTTCCACTGACCTATAAACTCGCTAGCTTGCTTCTCATTAAATCTCATTAAACTGTTCTTAAAACGCAATAGAAACTCAGTATTGAATGGTATAGGACTCTCATCGAACCTAACGGACTAGCACGTGACGTGACGTGATTGAGATAAGAAAACTTAAATCAACAAAATAGGTTGATGATAGCAAGAGCAGTTTTGATAAGTGGCCAACGCAGCACGCTGACTGGTTTCTCTTACGTGTTCTGCCTACTATGCAGTCTGTGCAATAGCGGCGGTCTGTAAAATGACGACTGAAAAAGGGCAGCCTCCTTCTGCCGTGCAACCCTCGGCTCCCCCTCAGGTATTCGATCCCCCTCCGAGCTATAATGAGGCAATAGCAGTCCCCGAGCAGTCACAACTCACCCAACCCACCGTTCAACAGCCGTTGGTACAGCACCAGCAGGACTATTACTACTACGGAGCGGCACCCCAACCCCCACGAGCGGTGGTGGTGGTTAACACACCCGCGGTGAAGTACGGTCGCCATCCTATCAGCACCATTTGCCCGCATTGTCATGTAAGAAACTTTTTATTGAGGTTAATGACTAAAAAATTATGTCTAAAAATCTACAAAATCGTTTATGTTGAAAAAGAACGACCTGTTCCACAGTAGAGAAACCTTTCCCACAGTGATTCTAGACATTCGCAAATCTATGGAATTTCACTGAAGAAAAGTCACTTTTTGTCATGTTTTTGAAATTCTCCAGTTTTTGGACCTGTTGAGCTATAGGGGTCCCTAGTCAGTATTTTATGACCAATGGCAATACCAATCTTTCCTGCACGTTTCAGACCCATAATCTTTGAATAACGAAAAAATTAGAATTTAATCTGAAAATTTGAGCCAAATCGATAAAATGGCCGAGAACCATACATGTACTTGGGGGTTACCCCCCTAACTGAACAGGCCAACCCCCCTCACCCCCCCCCCCCGAGACAGGTTAAGGGACCCCCCCCCCGACCCAAAAATACAAGTACAAGTAGTGGCTCCTCCAGTACTAACAAACTGGCTCAGAGATCACTAATTTTTAGCCTAAAATTCGCTTGAAAAGCCTTTGGAAACCGAATTTAGCGTTTCCACTACTGATATTTAGAAGAAATCGGTGTTTCTCCAAGCCCTTTTTTCATTTTTTGCTTGTTTTTAGCTCTAAAACGCTATTTGGCAGCTTATAGTGATTTTTTAGCGTCCTTACTGAAAAAAACGTGCTAAGAACGCATTTCCAGGCGTTTTGGAGCTTTTTCAAATTTGGGACCCCTCTGGGCGAAACCCACTTCGACCCCCACCTGAGGAAAAACCCCCACTACCCCCCGGGTCGGCCCGGAGCTGTTACATGTATGCCGTGAACGAATCGTTTGAGTAACGTTCAAAAAAGAGGGTGGACATTTTTTGGCCGATACTGTATATACAGTACAATAAGAGTCCCTGAAAAACGTATCGGTTTTGTACAAACATCTTTCTAGCGTCTTGCGGTCGTAAATTTCTTGACAACTGTTTTCAGGCAAACGTGGTAACGAGTGTGGAGACGACCAGCAGTGGTACCACTTGTTGCATTTGTTTCTTGCTGTTCATATTGGGATTTTGTTTAGTGATTCCGTTTTTTTTCTGTTTTCTTCCGTTTTGTTGTGGCAGTTGTAAGGCTGTCAAACATCGCTGTCCCCACTGTGAAATGGTTATAGCCACCAAACGCGCTTGTAGCAAATGATTTGTGTACTGTTGTTCGGACGATCTCCATTTGGCTCAATTTGTCTCATGTAGTACTGTATTTTGTGATTGTTATATGTTTAAAAGATGCACCGTCAAATTTCTCTCTAGTAAAATCAGCTTATTTTCTGGAAGAAAATCAAGAATTCAGAAGCCAGATGATTCTGGTTGGAGAGTGTTTAGTCCGAAAATGGCCATTTTGGGACGAGGTCGTTTATCTACATATAGTATGGCTCCCAAGAGCTGAAATCAAAAGAGACAAAAGAGGATTTATCCTGCAGTGTAAAAACGTACACCAGTCCCATCCTTAATACCGCGTTCCTAAAATAGTACAGTAAAAATTGTCAACGGTTCCTGTAGAAACCAAGTTGGGAGTACATACTGTACAAGTAATTCAATTTTAGAATACGGTACTTAACAGCGAGTAGCGATCGACCGGAATTCCGGTTCCGGTTCCGGTTCCGGCCGGAACTGGCGGTTCCGGTTCCGGTCCGGTTCCGGTGAAAAAGGGTACCGGAACCGGAACTTTTTCATTCACTATTTTCGATGGATATTCAGTTACATCAAGTATTATTGCGTCTGTTTAATAAAGTGCGCAGCTCAGTGGGGGCAGCAGAATTTGCATGAATGGGGGGAAATTACGCAGTTTTCCATGTTATGCATCATTAGAAGTGCCTCTAAAGACAATTTTCGGTGAAATTATGCAGTTACAGGCAGTGTTTAGAGCTGTATTGTCGTTTTCGAACAGGTTTCTCAACTGACTTAAGGTGCTAAAGTGGAAAATTTGTTGTAAGTATCTGTACTAGCATGCTGGACCCATTTAAGACGATTTTCAAAAAAAAAATTTTTATTTAATTTTTAAAAAAAAGCAAAAAATTTTTGGCCTTCAAAAAAAATTTTTTTTTAACATATGTGCCTTTAAGGCAGCTAAAAACATCTCCGAAGGTGACAGATCAAAGCTGAAACCTGAAAATGTTGAAAAGCTTCTCTTTCTGAAGCACAATTTGCGTGCTCTTGACTACTGTTATTGAAAAGTCTGTATTCTGTTGTTGATTTGAACTTCTGCTGATGTTTATAACAGGAATTTGTACACGACGTGCCTATAAATACGTTTCTAAAAATTTTGGACCAAATATTGAAAAAGTTCCGGTTCCGGTTCCGGCCGGAACTGGGTGGTTCCGGTTCCGGTTCCGGCGAAAATTTTGGTTCCGGTCGATCGCTAAAGCGAGGAGGTACAAACGATACGATACAATAGTAGCGACCAGCTAAAAATTTTTTTTTTTAAATCAAGTTTTTTTTTGAAAATCGTCTAAACGGGTAAGTGTGCTACAGGTATTTACTATAAATTTTCCACTTTTGCATCACAAAGAAGTTCAGTTAAGAAACCGTTCGAAAACGCCAATAGCCTGCCTGCCCAGCCTACGTATATACTAAATACTGTCTATTGCATAATTTCACCACAAATTGTCTTTAGAGGCTCTTCTAGGTGAATAATAGGGAAGGATTTCTTAAGTCGCCGTAAGGCTCAGTGCAAATATGTATTATGCAGGTTGCTAGACATAATGTTGGCTGCTTCCAAAGAATTTACATGGAATTTAATTTACAAAATTGCATGTACAGTACGCATGTGAATTTTCCTGCGTTTCGCCTAAATTTGCATAAAGAAGCTTTTTTAAACAAATAGGCATTTTTTAAAATTTTGACACTAACAACTGTAACTGTGGTAGCAACAACAAAGCGAAAAACACAGTAATACCAGTAGAAAGTGAAAATTAAAAAAAATCTGTCATTCAAAAATCACATCTTCCTGCTTCTTTCTGTGCTCGTTAAGCAATGCCAGCTTTCAAGCTTTCGACGTCAACTGAAAGTTACAGCAAATATCTTAAATTAACTGTGCATTTTGCAGAAAACTCACGGTATTCGCACATTGTTGACCAGTTAGTTCCACATTTTACAGACTGCAGGTTAGAGCTACCAAAATTCCAAACAGCGCAGTGGTTGTTGGGATGGGGGTGACCAGCGACCCAGGGAATCGCCCCCTCGGCCGTTTTCCCGTTGCCCAGTTCCCATTGCCACTTGCCGTCTGTTTTGAACAAGCCAAGGTAGAGCACGAATCCACTGTCTGCTTTCCACTGCAAAGGCAGAGGTAATTTCTGTCAACCACTTTTTGCTTGTGTACTAGAGTCTTTGCGTCAGAAGTACAGTGTTGGCCAAAAAAAGACCGCCTGGCCCTTTTTCGAGGTTTCCGAATAACTTATGGCCGCCATTCAACTGAATGGAAAGATTCTTGGCACGATTATTAATATTTGTTTACAGTTTCTTTTGCCCAAGTCCTAGCCTGCTAGCCTTCTGTAGCCTGGAGCTACGCCGTTGTTAAATGAACTGACCTGAATTTTTAGACGTCAAATTTGAACATACTTGTACTGTACATATCTCCGATCCGATCCGATCCGATCCGATCCGATCCGATCCGATCTGGCGGGGGGCCGTACGATGTACAGCCCTACGATCAGACCTGCACGGTCCATTTCGTTACCCCTGATATCGTCATCTCGGACGTTTGCCCTTCTTTCCCACTCAAGCCATGTTGTTGTTGGGCGCCAGGTACTAAGAGAGTGCCTGGCGTGGTGACGTCATGGTGCTGTCACCTCCCAACGGCCGCCCGGCCGCAGGCACTAAACCGGTATTGGCCTTATTGCTGGACTCTCAGACAGCTCCTGACGTCGTTGATCTTCCCTCCAACGTGGCATGCTTTGTGGAGCGGCTTTCGGTGCAACGGCAGATCCAGTTGATTCCCATTTTACTAACTCGCTGTAACCAGTTCTCGGTGGCCTGGGTGGAGCTTTATGCCGACGACCAACTCTTTGCGGCAAGAAACTTGCCCCGCCGAGTAGATGAGCGCACGACGTCGCTCGCGCACAGTGGCCATGTGGCCTAAAAACCACTACACCAACTGTGCCGGCCGTACGAATCTCACGAATCCTTCATCGAATTTTCCCACATTTTGCAGGTTAGCCAATCTTTGTATGAACCTAAAACCCTGAAGAGGACAGTTTTCTAGCACTACTTTCAGTTAATTAGTGTTCCCAAAAATGAGAGTGGTGCCCTTTGAACATAAAGCACCACTGTATAGGCTAATTTTCCGTTTTCACTATGTTGCCTTAGTTGAGCCGATTGTAATCAACGACCCCACTAGTTCGTATAGCCCTGATTTTTTGTGCAGGGGACGACACCCTCATTTTTTAGAATGCCGAACTTTGTGTTAACCGACAGTAAAAATCTGCCAGATTTTAGCCGACAGTGCTACAAAGCTTTTTAAGTCCACATAAAGATTGGTTAAACAGCAATATTTAGGGTAGATGCAGTGAAGGGTTCGCGAAATATTTATGGTAAAATTTGACGTCTGAAAATTGGGGTCAGTTCAGTTTGCAAGGGCATAACTCATAGCTACAGAATGATAGCAAGCTAGGTCTTGACCAAAATAAGCTATAAGCAATTAATAATAATAATAATTGTGCCAAAATCTTTTCATTCGGTTGAAAACTGAAGGAATGGCGGCTATTTGAAGTTATTCGGAAAAATTGAAAAAGGCCAGCCAGGCGATATTTTTATGGCCAAATCTGTACTTCAAAACTAAGCAGAAGCATGTGAAGAGGTCAGTTGGCTGGTCTGAGCTGGAAATTGTGAGGAGGGAGTACTAAAAAATCCCTGAAGATTTAGTTTCGAATAAAAAATCGCTTAAAATGCCAATTAGGGCTCAAATACAGCTAACGCTGGTTTACAGGTTAATTTTAGCAAAATTCTAAAACTGCTTCAGAGAAATGTCGCAGACGGTGGAAAGATCTGGTACGAGGAAGTTTGGCCATGCTCTGTTGGGAGGCAGACCAGCAGATCCCAATGTATGGGTGTATATAGTGTACCGTCTTATAATCTGACAGATACTGAACGTACTGCTTCCTGAGCGAGACTGTTAAAATGAAGTATGTCCTGGCTGGTGTCCAGTCTGCCCATAACGCCGGATCTGCATACAGCCCTTCCTGATTCCCTGTTGTCGGTGCGCACTTTCATCCAGACCAGACATCTGTTCCCGGTCCAGAGAATTCCTCCAACTCTACCTTGACTGGGTGCTGTTGCCGCTTCCCGACACGCCTTCTCCAGAGGGTCGGTAAAAGCCAGACTACGCTCCAGACTGGCTATGGTGTCTAGAAACTTTGCCAACTAACCTACGTACTGAAATAATTTCATTGTATATAACACCCTCTCGTCTAACCTCTTTGTCATTGTTTACGTGCCAAACTAAAGCATTTGGAAATAGAAGACAACTGCTAAATTATGTGTAAAAATGTCTATGCAATTGACACTATCAAATAATTTATTGAAGAGCCGTTTTTGTGAGTAGCAAATTCCAGATTTAAGACAGAATTTAGTCGGCGCCCATGAAATTTTATTTTCAGCAAACACTTTCACGTAATTTGGCAAAGATCTGCGGAAATTGCAGCCAAAGACAAAAGTTCCGCGTGTATTTTGCAATCTAAATTCTTCAGAATCGTCATTTTACGGTTTTACGAAGAAAAGTTTCATTTCGCCAAGTTTCTGAAATTTCTCAATTTTAGTGCCCTCTAAGCTAGAGTAGTGCTCAGTCAGTATTTATGTGCAATCACTTCCTGCAAAATTCAGACCCATACTCTTCGAATTACCGGAAAAAAATAGAATTTTCGTGGACCACCCATATTCTTAGTTGTCGGCTCATAAAACCAGTATGAGTCAGAATTTTGACACCAAACTGATAAAATATGTAGCCTTGTTCTTGTTAATTTTTGCTGAAATTTTGAGCCATCGGTGAAGCACTTAGCAAGAAGGAACCATTTAAATAAAGTTCGTAAAACGGGGTAGATATTTTTATCTATACAGTACTGAACGTACATTTCAGCCCATTTAGCCAGTATGCGCGGAAGGGCCAACAAAAAGAAATCATGTTACATATTTTGGACACCCTGTTTAATCTGACAGTTACCGTCATACATGTACTAGGGGGGTTTGGGGGGTTACTCCCCCCATCTGGAAAGGCCAACCCCCCCTCGAGACAGGTTGAGGGACCCCCCCCCCCCCCCCGACCAAAAATACAAGTACTAGTGGTGGCTCCAATATTAACAAACTGGGTCAGAAATCACTAATTTTAGCCTAAAATTCACTTGAAAAGCTTTTGGAAACCGAATTTGGCGCTTCCACTGCTGATATTTAAGAGAAATCGGTGTTTTTGGAAGCCCTTTTTGTCATTTTTTGCTTGTTTTTAGCTCTAAAAAGCTATTTGGCAGCTTAAAATTGCGATTTTTAGCATCCTTACTGAAAAAAACGTGCTAAAAACGCATTTCCAGGCGTTCTGGAGCTTTTTGAAATTTTGGACCCCACCTCTGGACGAAACCCCCCCTCGACCCCCCATTTGAGGAAACCCCCCCTACCCCCCTCCCCCCAGTTCGGCCCGGAGCTGTTACATGTATGGTTACCGTATTGGCAGAACGAAGACAATTTCAAGCGGCAGTCTGACGAGTGGAGGCCTCGGGTGCGCCAAGCGAAGATGGCACAGTTGCCTGTGCTGGGTTGGTTAGGTGACCAGGGAATGTTGTCTGCGGTAGCGATCGTGTCTCCAACCCATTGCCATTGACCACCGGCTGATTTGAACAGACCGATATACCACACAAACCTGTCATCTGCCTGCCACTGAAACACAGTAACCGGAGGTTTTTCCAGTTGTCTTGCTGCAACTTTTGTCTTCGTTAATCAATTTCGCTGACTTTTATCACAACATGCACGGAAAACCTATCATCCCGAACCTATGTAGAAGCCTAAAACCTGATCACAGTGCTGAACAGAATCCTCGGTTCCAAATATAAGTGAGGGATGGATAGTGTCACTCTATCTTAATCGGATAATCAGTGCGTGATGCATAAGTGAAATGCACGCCGCTTCACTTGCAATTCGGCAGCAAAACCTAGCTTAGCCTGGACAGCCTTTTTAGTGAGTGTTTTGTGTATGCAGTTCCTGTGCGGTCGTGCGTGTGTCTGTGTGTTTGCATTGACTAGTCATAAATTTTCTGTTTCATCAGGTAGGGGAAACCGTACCGTATATACTGTACGTGATTACACTACTTCACTAGCACCTACCGCTCACTGTTGTTTGGTATTGGGTTTTCCGTTTGTGTATGTGTATGTGTATACACATTTGCCTTCAAATGTGTATGGTAATTTGTGTATATACATTCAACAAAACAATGTGTATTTTTGTGTATATTTGTGTATGTGTATTGTACTGAAAATGTAAATTTTTTGGTAGATTTTCAGCCAGAAATGCCAAGAAAATCAAATCTCTCAATGTCTGTTGCTTTAAACCTTGGATAGCTTTGAAATCGAGTTACTTAGGCCATTTGAAGGCTTTATCAGGATATCTACCGTTTATTACTGCTGCAAAAACATCGAAATTTTACGATTCTGTTCGAAATTTTATCGACTTTTGCTGATCAAATACACATACACAAAAATACACATTTCGAGTAGTGTTTGTGTATGGTAATGTGTATCAGAATTTTCAATGTGTATGTGTATGTGTATGTGTATACACATTGAAAAAACAATGTGTATTTTTGTGTATGGTAAATGTGTATGTGTACACACAAACAACAGTACTACTGCTCCATGCCTGACTCCCTGAAAAGGGCGGAATCCAGTTGCAGCTAGATTTTGGAGACTGCAACGGTTTCTGTTATTCATCCTGCAGCTCAATGACTTGAGTGGAGTCTTGTGTTGTCCAATTTCAGCTTTACTTGGTAGCACTTTGCCGAAGAGCCCAGCTACTGAGACTGTGTTCAGGTCCAAAGTTAAAGGGCGAAACCTGAATGCAGTTGGATCTCGAAGGCATTTGACCCTCCAGACACTTGATGCTATTGCAGAGTGAATGGTTGGTTTTAATGCTGGAGAGAGACACTGTATATTTGTTGTGTTCAATGTTGCTCTTAGTATCACTAAGACTGAGCTGAAAGTTAAAGGTGGTCCAGAATATAGCTGATTTGGTCAGCCTATTTTCTGGAATACTAGATACATATCTATATGGTATACAAGGACTTGCCCTTCAAAGAAATTTGCAAAACTATTTAAATAATCTGACCACAAAATGCCAAACATTACCTCAGCGGCAGTCTGAGAAACGAGTTGTCTAACAAATTCCGCGGAGTCGAGTCTAAGAAGCCTTCCGGATCTGCACACTCGACGACCATGGTCTGGTCCCTCTATGCTAATTCCAAACCAAAGGAGACACGCAGTTCCGGTCCACATCACTCTGTGGGCGCGAGTTTGGTCGGCATTTCTGCTGGCCGCTCTACACCTCATTTCCAGGTTCAGTTTGTCCAGGGTTGGTCGGATGTCTGTTAGTTGCCTCTTCAATTGAGCCACCTCAAACTTGAGCAGGTTCAACTGGCCTTCCAACCGACTGCACGAATCTTCTATACCCGGCGACGGAGTAGGACAGATCAAATTGGCTTGCGCAAAGGCAAACGCTAGTAGACCGTAGAAAGTAGGTAACATAACAGAAGACTGCATTTTGTTGCACTTGGACCGAGTTGTTGGGCTAGGAAAAAGTCAGTCAGTACGTAGTACAATACAAAGTGCTGGCCGCTTAGCTACAGTTGGTACGCCAGATTCAGCGCTAGAACGCAAAATTTGCATAGAGCGCGCCGACAAGCTGTTCTAATTGGGTTTTTCTTTCTTTAGCGCGCGTCGTTTCCAACTTACTTGTAAAAGTTATAAATTTGCTACTGATTTTATTCAGTTCTGAATCATGTGTGCTTTCGGTGCGGCTACAGTACCTTTAAGGCGTGTTGTTTTTGGCATGAGTACTCCGACTGTTCATTATCCCGCATGTGCAGATAGGTGGGCAACTGCCCTAACTACATAAGCACAGCTAGAAAGATTGGGGTCTAAACCCCAGGACTTTAGCTCGCTTCAAACGACTTTCATTCGTCACAACGAAAAAGTCGAAAGAAGAACGTTCCTCGATCGTATTTTGAACGATAGCTACCGAATTTGACCGCGTGAAATGGCCTACCTTAGAGGCATATTTCTGTTCATTCACTTTCAAAGTTCCTTGAACAACAAATTAAATTAAATAAAAAGAATAAAAATGCGCGACATCCACTAACTAAATCAATCGTAGCATTCTAACCAGTTGACGGATACATCTCCGCTCCGCAAGAACAGACGGCTAGATATAGGGATGGCCAAAGCACGTTCGCGCCGCGCCGAATAGAAAATACAAAATCACAGCCAAAAAGTGGTCCAAAACCGTTTTTGCAACTTCAAGCGCAAATGCTTTTTTTGTGTTCCGTTATTGAAAGGGGGATGTGATGTATTTATATGAAACAGAGTGTGAGCTATCGAATAAGATGCATTTTGAATCATAATTCGGCCGTTAAAGGGCATTTTCCTCTCGAAAACTGAATTCGTCGTTTTTCAATAGCCATTTTCTGCTAAAAGGAGAGTTGATTCAAATTTTGTTCAACCGGCATTAAAATCAGCGCAACTCTACTTATATAGCACCGCTTTTTTTCTTTCCGCGCTTCGGCATGGTCCCCACAAATTTGATTCTTTCTTAACTACTGAAAATGGGCATTTTCGTGGATTTTTTTCATGTTCCTCGTTCTTGTAAAGAAACGACGAATTCGGCGCAAGATGTTCAATCGGTTCCGTGTACAGTAGACTTCAGACTTTCGAATGATATAAGAATTTGCTCTCTGCTCTTTGCCGTTAACCCCACAAACGGTGTTGAAGTTTCTGTAACCCTAAATTTTTGCCATTTCAGGCTTTTATTGTACCCAACACTTGCAATCATACTTTTTTGCATTAATTTAGCTGGGCGACGAATATTCACATCCTTCTAGTAGATTTTAAACAATCAAGTTGGTTTCACCTTCGTAACACGCGCCATAGAAAATCAGCCACCGCTGGGACGGCGACCAAGTTATAAACACTAATTTACGCGATTTGATCCACGCGGCTGTTTTGAACCCGCATTTCTCCAATTCTTCATGAACTGATGTGCGGTTTTTTGCGTAAATAATCGCATCCGGTCATGCTATTGCCGTTTTAGCGTAAATTTTGCTTGTAGTGCGAGTTATTCAAATCTGTTGCCCATAATTAAAAATGGTACCAAGTGCGCCATACAAAAGTTCTTCGCAGACGGACGCTTTTAGATCGCATTTTTCTAATTTTTCATGGAATCAAGTGCGGTTTTTTGAGTAAATTATCGCATCCGGTCATGTTATCGGCGGTTTTAGCATAATTTTTTTGCTGTAGCGTGAATTTTTGAAAACCATTGGCCCTACCTACTAGATATAACAATTTACTATCGATTAAGTATAAATATAACAATCTTCGTCCTAACAGCGGGACTTTAGCCTGGTTGAAACGAAAAATTTGCTGAAAATGACAATACGCTACAAACGGCTACACTAAAAACACTAATCCGCGCAATGGGTACTCATGCCATTATTTAACTGCCTATTGCAACATCAGATCAGGTACGGACGGACATGCGGCATGATAGGATGTGGTACACAAAGTGCTCCCTTCTCCTCAACAACCTACCTAACTGACCCTACTACACCACCACAGTGCACCCAACCGCGCCGCACATTTTGCACGTTTTCTCACCAAACAAGCCATCACAACTACTAAAAACGCCGGGTTATGTTGGAAACTGCATGAAGCGTCAATGTCTATGGTTTAAAAATCTTATCGACACCAAAACACCAGCCTAATCGCGCGCGCACCAATGTTGGAAATTCAGTTTGCAGTAGAATTGATCGTTTTCAGGAATGTCTTGATGAAGCAAGCGGAAATTTGAAACAGTAAAACGCGAAGTATGTCCACGTACTACATTCAAAAGTCAGCCGAATTGGTCCACAAAGAAAAAGTTTCTGAGCTTGCAAAACCTCGCCGGATGTGTGGATCACCTTGCACTTTACATCGCATTGCTTTTCTATCAGCCGCATGTTTTGTCTACAGAACGGACAGTGTTGCCAGTAGAGTGCGAACTGGTATTGGGTATTGGGTGTATTGGGATGTTTCCAGGTATTGGGTATTGGGTATTGGCGTTTTTACCCCCCCCCCCAATACCCAATGCTCATAGTTTATCGGTAGCAAAACTTTCTTTCTGTTTTACTGTCTTTTAACTACGTAAACATTTATATACTTGGTTCAGCAGCTGGTGGAAACGTAGATTTTCCTTTTGAGTGGATTTTTTCGCGAGTTAGGGGGATGTTAGGTTCTGCATCTGGCAACACGAATGGAAAAGTCACAGACAAATGTAGGCTAGGCTAGTTGGTCGGCTCGGCTGTCTGCGCTTTCTATTGCATATTTTCTTGATTTTCAGGTTGTTGCGGCGCGAGCGACCTGGTGCGTAGTTGGTATATCCCACCCAAAGTGGTCCAAATAGACCACGGCAAAGGCGTACGGTACCGAAGTAGCCCAAACGCAATATAGCCCTGTACTTCGTCTATCTACGATTCTACAGTTAAAAACAGCTTTGTAAGACAACCAGACTCGAAAAGCTGGTCTATAAAATGTCTTGAAAACTGAAACTCTGGTTCTGCTTTAAGTCTAGAGGTTATTGGTCGCACTTCTACAACAGACTATACGCGGTTGCTAATAGTGATCCGCTAACCAGGCAAGATACGGAAATGAGTGGGGGATTTAAAGTAATTTGAAACAGCTATCGATTGGTTTAGATATCGGAAACCAGCACACGTTTGAATTTCGGTCGTTCGTTAGTAGGGCCCGACCGGATATCCGGATCCGGAAATTACCTGCCGGATATGCCGGATGTCAGTCACAGATGAGAAAACGTGATTTTTTGCGTATTTGAACATAAATATTGCATTCGACCATAGTGTGTAATAGTGAAAATCACTGTGAAACAACTACTGAAACGCACAGCAGCCATGAGGGCGAACAGGGATTTTTTGCCGATTCACTGGATTCGCCAAACCAAATCGATACCTCTGGTGGCTTTGATGACGAAACTGACAAAGTAGTTTTGTTGTTTAGCTACACAATAAGTATGGATACTTTCTCTTAGGTGCACAAACTGATTTCTGAGTATCTGAAAGAGGCGCTTGTACCGAATGACAGAGACCACTACTCTACAGGAAAGAGAAGCAGTCAACATTTGGCAGACTGGCACAGGTTAGGACCGCGGGGCAGGGGGTTAGGGAGGGGCTTAGCCCTCCCCTCGCCGGCCAATACCACCTAGGGCCCGACCGGATATCCGGATCCGGATCCGACCGGATATGGCCATATCCGGATCTGGATCCAGATATTACCTGCCGGATATGCCGGATATCAGTCACATATGAGAAAACGTGATTTTTTACGTATTTTGCACATAAATATTGCATTCGATTCGACCTAATGCTTGTTAGAAACTTCTTGAGACGATTGTAATCCATGACCCCAGTAGTTCAGAAACCCTGATTTCTGTGCAAAGGATAACACCCTCATTTTTGACAATGCTAATTTTTCACCTTCACCTTCATTTAATTAAAAATAAAAAATCTAAAATAAAAAACGAACTATTATTGAGGCAAGTTTATACTGTAAATACTGTATTATTATCCAACCATAGTTTGAACTACAATTATTAGATGTTGTTTTGAATCAACTGTTATGTATATATGTGGTTTATTGCATTCTAAAAAAATTTTAAGTTGATCAATGATATCCGGTAGAAATTTGTATCCGGTCGGGCCCTAATACCACCCCTTCGGCCGGCCATACCCCCGAACTCCCTCCCAGAGGATACTCAGTGTCAACTACCCTAGGCCCTCAGCCCCTAGACCTGCTTCCCTCAGCCGGCCGCTACCTCCCCCTCAGGAATTTTGTATAGAAAATTATGCTTGGATTAGGTGTAAATGAGCTCAGAATAGCTTATTTTAACTTATTTTATTGAAAAATAAGCCAAAAACCCTTCATTTTAGCTAGTGATGTAAAATTATGAAATTTGAATTTCAATTCAATTACAATTAAATTATGGGCTCAGTTTTTAATTTCAATTAAATTAAATTAAATTAATTGAAATAGTTTTCCATTACTTTTAATTACAATTATATTTTCAATTAAATTATGAACCATCGAAAAATTTCAATTATGCAAATTTTTCAATTACTTTTTCAATTTTTTGAACATTATTGTAATTTTGCTGTTAAAAGACAGTGATAGTGATTCAGGACTTAGAAAAATGTCCATGTAAAAGCTAAGAGACACCTGGTTAGCCTGCTGTCCAACCAGGCGAGAAAATTTTATTTTGTTGCCTTTTAAAAACGCATAAGATGGCATTCTGGGGGAAATTTACAGTTAGTTCATTATTACTATATATCAGTGCATAATCTAAACGTTTCCAGCATTTTTGAGCAACATCACTTTCTAAGTAGTACCTAGGTACCTTTGCCAAAAAAGGGGGTGTCAGTCAACCCACCATACATCCAAAAATCACTGTTTTGGCTTTTATGAACTACGAAGTAAAAAGCTAATCATAAAATATTTCAAAACATAGTGAGGTGAGTATAAAGAGGTGACAAACCCTAACTAGGTTTTTATTTGAAGTCCTTAGCGCCTCTAATACTTACACATTTCCTTACATTCACCACAGGAAATAATTGAAAATATAATTGAAATTCCAGGCGAATTTCAATTAAATTACAATTAAATTATGGCCCAACTTTTGAATTTCAATTAAATTAAATTAATTGAATTGAAATTGAAAACGGGTCAATTATGCGAATTTCAATTACAATTAAATTAATTTTTTACATCACTAATTTTAGCCAAAAATCGGACTTTTTGGCTTACCACCCTCTCAGTCTTCTTTCAGGCGCTCCTACCCCCTCAGGAATTGAAAATTCTGCACCCTTCCTCGGCCGAAATGCTAGCCCATGTCTGCATGAAACTGATAAATAATATTATAATAACTCGGCCGAACCGTTTTGGCTATCTCAGTTTTTCAAAACATTGTGCTAAAATCGCCAGCGATGCCGCTAGGAAATCTAGACTAATCCTAAGTGCCTTTATAAATAGGAGCACACCATTCCTACTACAGATGTACAAAACTTACGTAAGGTCGCGGCTCGAATATGCCACGCCTGTGTGGAATCCCTATTTACTCAAGGATGTAAATACCGTTGAAAGTGTGCAGAGGGCTTTTACACTGCGATTGCCAGGTATGCTTGGTCTTCAAGGCTGCTACCTAGAAAGGCTAAAACTACTGGACCTTGAAACACTCGAACGTCGCAGGCTCATCATTGATCTCCAGTATGTATACCAAATCGTACATGGTCTGGTGGATTTAGATTTTGATCACTTTTTCAGTTGGAATCCAGTGTCAAAAACTAGAGGAACTTATAAACTGTTTGTGCCATCGTTGGAAAGCTACATAAATTGCAGGGTACACTCCTTTGCTTTAAGAACGTTGAAAACATGGAATTCTCTTCCAGATGAGGTCACCATAGCACAAAACCTTGCTTCTTTTACTCGAGAACTAAGAAAACTGAACTTTGACCAGTACCTAAACTTTGTGTAGTTTCTAACGTTTTACTAATGTCTGTTTAAGGCGGTGTAAAGCCCTTGTGGCTGTCCACTGGCCTTTCGCCTCCATATGCCGTCGTTTTACACTGTAACCGCGTTTTATGTCATTGCTAACTCTTATTTTATTTGTGTTGTGTTGGGCGATAAAAGTTCGTTCGTTCGTTCGTTCGAACCGTTAAACGCACACGGCGTTTTCAACGACGTTTATAGCGAAATTTTTATTTAAACTACATTTTCTGGTCTGAAAAACTGTAAAAACTATTTTTTTCAACCTGATTTCTACCTTTTCAGGGTGCTCCAATCAAATCCTCATTTTGTACTATTTTTTGCCCGTACTATTTTTGTGTACTATAATTGTACTATTTTGAGGGATATACCTACTTCTCCCCGAGGATTCCCGGCCCATTCCCCCCCACCCGGCGCTGCCGCGGCGGGTTACTGTAATATTGCTACATGTGAAACAACACAAAGCGCGCGAAGTTTAAACGACTTCGCAGAGAAGTGGTAGTAAAAGCACTAAAACAGAACAGCTTAAATCTCCAAGTAGTTGCAATTTTTATAAATACCGATACCCGGTATGCCAATTATTTTCAGAATACCTGCCTGCAAGTGCAAACATCCCTCCCCTTTGCTGTTATTAGGTACGGTGCAACGGCAGCTCCAGTTCGGTTCCCATTTACGTATTTACCGTCACCGACTTTTGGAGGCCTGGGTTGGGTCTGGGCCTGACAATTTTCCAAATATAAAAGTACCCCTACAGACGCATCGGTATAGGAACGCTCTGGAGGGCCTGTTTTAAAAACATAAAAGTACCCTAGGGGACGCATCGGTATAGGAACGCTCCAGAGGCCCTGTTTTAAAAACATAAAAATACCCCTTGGGGACGCATCGGTGTAGGAACGCTCTGGAGGGCCTGTTTTAAAAACATAAAAGTACCCCTAGGGGACGCATCGGTATAGGAACGCTCCAGAGGCCCTGTTTTAAAAACATAAAAATACCCCTAGATGGACGCATCAGTATAGGCACGCTCCGGAGAGCCTGTTTTAGAAACATAAAAGAACTCCTAGAGGCGCATTTTCCAAATATAAAATCATTTCTGACCTCTCAAAAACCTCAGCGTAGGGGAAGAAAAATATATTTTCACACCAAACATAGAGCAGATAGCGCATACCGTAATCCGGCCGCGGCAGCGCCGGGTGGGGGGGGAATGGGCCTCCTCCCTCCCCGAGGGCGACTACTAAACTTCGCAACATCGCAACCAGTCGCAACTTCGCAACCAGTCGCACCCGTTCGCATCCGCCGGGCGCCAACTCAAGAACGTCGATGCGAAGAAAACAGAAGGAGCAAGAAAAAAAAATTTTCCGACTTCTTTTTTGTTTTTCCTGTGCCTGTTCTTGCTAGAAGGGCTGCTATGACATGATGTAAGTAAAGGATGTCTACTTTACTCTTTGTGTTTTTGCATTCAATGAAAGATGAGGCGGTCACATCAACAACAAGGGCAGCCTGTTTCTCCACCACCACAGTTTAAGCAAACGACGCTTGACACCAGCTTTGCATTCCTTGCATATCTGACATTGCACCGAAAACCGCTCCACAAAGCATGCCGCGTTGGAGGAGAACATGGACGACGTCAGGAGTCTGAGAAAACAACTATGCCGGGAGCCCTCAACCAACCGGGGCACCGGCGGGGCGGCTGTCGGGAGCTGACAACACCATGACGTCAACTTCAACACACCAGGCACTGTCTTAGTGACTGGCACCCAACGGCATGCCTATGAGTGGCTGGGCAGTGAAAGAAGGGAAAAACGTCCAAGATGACGAGATCGGGGGTTGCGAAATGGACCACGAGTCTGATCGTATGTTGGCCGTAAGGCCCCCGCACATCGGATCATCGGATCGACTGCTGATCCTTTATTTTAAGACTGAAATGAACAGTGTTCTACAGTACATATTAGAAAACGGTCCGGATTTTCAAATTTGTAGGTGGTCCCGGCCCAGGGCCTTTGCTGCACGCACGCCTGGCTCAAATTTTCACTGGCCGGGGCATGGTCACGGCCGACAATTGCACGTCTATACCCCTATTACGTATGCAATAATGAAGTAAATTTTTGTCAGTATCTGCCCACGGTTTACGATCGCAGCGTATCAAGAATAGAAAAAGTGTTTCTATGTGCACAATCACAATCCATAGAACTTGCGGTAATTGTGGTCAATACTGTATGTTTGATCGGTGGCAGCCTGGTAACAGGGTTGCCGTTCCAAAAATTGTTATTTTTTGTCAAAAAACAGTATGCTTAATTGTCGCACCAAAATTGTATTTTTGCCTAAAAGCAAAATTTGCAGCCCAAAAATTATTCAGTTTCAGTCGATTGTTGCTATTTTTACCAAAACGTTATGGTTAAAACACTGCCAGGTCTTCCTTCCTGGCTTTCTGTAGCATTGAATACATTTTCATTTAATTGTCCATGTCCTTCATCCGCTCCGCCCCTCAGTGTCCATCAAACAGTGTCCCCTCTACTAGAACATTGCTGTTTCATAAAATAATCCGGGATTTCTGATTCATTTTGCACAATTTCGTCATCAAATAAATCTTCGCGTCTATATTCTAGAGTTGGCGCCCGGCGGATGCGAACGGGTGCGACTGGTTGCGAAGTTGCGACTGGTTGCGATGTTGCGAAGTTTAGTAGTCGCCCTCCCCGAGCGACCTTCCATGGACGACTAAAAACTACTGGACACGAATCGACCCCAACGCCCGTTTCCACAGTAGGCCTACATTCAAAGGGCCGTATCTTTGGAACCCTTCGACCTACAATCAATATAAATACATCTTTAGAATCGCCAACGCGTGAGGAATCAAATTCTGTGCTAAAATCGCTTCCATATTGACCATATAAAAAGTTCATTTTTTTCCATGGCGCAAATTAGGATTACCAAGCAACGTTGCGCAGATTCAAAGCAAATTCAACCAGAGCTCAAGCCCCTCTACAACTTTGGTCATGAAGCCCAAAGCCCTCCGACGCATCTGTAAGAAGTTATTCGCAAAAATCTATAAATTCATTGAACTTAGAAACGGGCTGTAGTAATCCTGATGTTATCGATTTTTTGGCGTGTCTGCTGCAGCGCTTTGCCTAGTCTGGTCAGTGTTCGTGTGTGTGAGTGCGTGTGCGGGTGTTAGCGTACGCTAAGCTGTTGTTGATCTGTTGGTTGTTGTCCGCACCCCCTACCCATGCACGCCCCTCCCTACCTATGTGCTAGTTTGTTTCTTACTTATTGATATTTGCTTCCTAATTGCTTTATTTGCTACTAGCACTATCTGCTGAGTCGCGTCGTTAACTCAGTGGTTAGCTTGATGCCTTGAGTCACGGCGGCCCCTGCATCTCTAGCGGTTGTAGTGGGTTCGAAACCAGTCTGACTGGAATTAGATGACGCAAAGCCCAACCCAGGCCACCGAAAGCTGGTGACAGCGAGTAGGTAAATGGGTACCACCGTCGGGTGGGAAGCTAAAGGGAGTCTGTGCGCAAGGCCGGTCCCCGGGCCACAGAATGCTTAGGCACTCCTCTCGCAAAAACCGACCCTGGTGGTGTCAGGGCCACCCGCACGCCTTACTTTTAGTATCTGCTGAAACATTCTTGGCCGTCAGTCATTC